>APFE031590908.1:0-12525 GCA_000404065.3 Pinus taeda | reverse complement strand
TTTGACAAAATTCAAAACATGATAGATGCTGGAAACATGACATGGCAAGAGGGCATGCCTGCAATTCGGTGAGGGTAGTGGGCTCATCCCTAACATGTTTTCCACTTTTCTGATGTCTCATGGGAGCCTGTTCTTCTGAGGATGAATCACTTTGTTTCTCCATCTCATACTCTGATGAATGCTCAGATGCCATCACTGTTATGTGTACTGTACTTGGGCTGCCCTTTGATGATGTTGTGAAACTAGGTGTAGTTGTGATATCTGCCACCAAGGGGAACAATGAAAAAGGGAGTATTATGAGGGGAGTAATATGATGGAAATAGGGGTTATGGGGAGAAATTTGTTTACGGATATGTAGGGGGTTTGGGTATTTGATAGGGTATGGTTTTGGGGTTTTTATAAGGTAGGGTTTTGGGTTGCTATGTTGACAAATAAGAGGAGGGGATAGGGAATAGGGTTTGGTAGTGTTTTAGGGTAGGGATAATAGGAAAAATGAGAAAGGGGGATAGGGAAAAATGGCAAGGAAGGGAAAAATGAGGAGTGAAAATGGAACCTTGGCACTAACACCACAATTTTGCAACCCTAGCCACCATAGTTTTGATGTTTTTTGAGTGGCTGGTTTTATGTGTTTTGTGGCAATTAAACATAGCCAAGAACCACCATATCATTCATAAACTTTGATGAGCAAGCCGTGATATAGAGCCTACCTGTCAATTTGAGGGGTTTCACAAGCAATTTGAGGAAATTTGGCATGATTTCGGCCCTTTGTGGGTGTGTGCCGCGCCCTCTGTGGGCACCGCGCCCATTGAAAATTTGCACTATGGGGTGGCTCTGTGTGCGTCGTGCCCTGTGTGTGCATCGCGCCCCTGTGTGTGTGTGCCGCGCCCTGGAAACTGCCTCCAACTTCACTCCAAACACGCACTTTACCTCTCAAACCCCTTGTTATGTTTCTCAATAACCTTGATTAGCACAATGACTTTGATCTTGGTGGAAACTTGTATATAAAGGCTTTGAAGTGATGAGTTTAATTTTTTCCTCTTCAAAAACCCATTTTGCTAATGTTGTGTATTGACACTTTTTCACTGACTTAAAGCAATACTGAATTTCACTTTTCCCTTTGAAATTTTAGCTCAAATGATGAAATTTTCGGCACTCTTTTTGGGGCTTACATGACAGGGCATTTTTCCATGGAAACCATGACTGCACCTGAAGAAATCAACTGATGACTTCTTTGCAAATTTTATCACAAATGACATTGTTTGACTTTTCTTCAAAAGAGAGTTTTGAAGAACAGTCGAAGTCTATCAACACGACGATGAAACTCTCTGAATCATAACTTTGTAAGGGCCTCACTATGGCCTGCATGGCTTTATTAGATATGTTTAAAGACCAAATTGATTAATCCCTAGACCTAATGATTGAAAATGACTTTTGTCCATTAAAGGACCAGACCTTGACTATCATGAACTTTGGTGATCATTGACAAATGACCTAAGCCAGCAGGAGCCAGACATGAGGGGGAATGACTAGCATGACCTTTCTCGTCATATTATGGCATGCCCCTAGTGGAATGCAGCTGCGTGAATGGAGAAGGACTCCTAAAAATGAAATGCATAAACAGTTTTGATCTCTGACGGAGGACTGACAAGACCGACTCTAACATTGGCTCCAATGGGGGATGGTAGCTCCTTCAAGGTGCCAAGAACAACAGATCTCTGGAAGAGCTAGATAGTGCCTTCGTCCATTGGGCTATGGAGTCATTATTTTGAAAAACAACACAGGACTTTGACTCATTTATGAAACTTGAAATGACAAAAAAAAAATTACTTAATCTTGACATTGAAATGACTTGAAGACTAACTAGACAAACTCTAACTAAACTGAAATAAAATGGTATTTACAGTGACAGTGGAAGCAGTGTTAATAACACAAAAATGGTACCGCTTGAGCAACTGACCATTGATCGGCCCTCCTGGACAATCTTCCCCATTCATTTCCTTCAGAAGAAAGGCATTCTGACCCCGATATGCTGCAATCTTGAAAGGAACTTTCCAAAGGTTCTCGAACTTACCATGCTTACCCTTTTCCTCATTCCTTGCATCCCACTTCAGTACCACATCATCCAATTGAAATTTTTCCACCTTTGCCTTTCTGGCATAACTTTCCTTGATCTTCTCTTGCAATTTGGATGTGTTCTTGAAAACTTCTTCTCTGGTCTACTGCAAGTGGACCATTTGATTCAACCTTCTCTGCATGGGATATTCTTCACTTCCGGCCTCCTAAAGAAGTTTGATTACTAGGGTAGCGAGAGATGTAGGAAATACTATATCAACTCCATAAACAAGCTCAAACGGTGACGTACCAATGGATTTTTTCTGACTGACCCGATTTTCCCAAAGTGCATTGACCAACCTCTTATGCCAGCTCTTCTTATTTATTTCTAGCAGCTTCTTGATGACGTTGACCAATGATTTGTTCGAAGACTTTGCCAATCCATTGCCTTGCAGATGATAGGCAGTTGAGTGACCCAAAATGATGTGATATTTATGACAAAACTCTACCATCCTTTTTGATTTGAAAGCTGTTGCGTTATCAATGATTAACTTATTCGGGCAACCAAAGCGACACAAGATGTTATTTTCAAGGAATGAAATTATTACCGCATTTGTAACTTGTCTGGTGGGAATTGCCTCGATCCATTTCGTGAAATAATCTGTCGTTGTGAGGATCCATCTATGCTGACCGGAAGAAGTGGGATGAATTTCACCAATGAAATCCAATCCCCATTGCTGGAAAGGAGCACTCACCTCAATAGGCTTAAGTGGTAAAAGTTGTAACTTCTGCTTTCCTTCGAAAATTTGACACTTATGATAGTTCTTGACCATCTTATATACATCAGCAAACAATGTTGGCCAATAGTACCCCGCGCTCAGAATTTTATTTGTTGTTGATTTCGAAAAAAGGTGACCACCACAGTCTCCTTGGTGGCAGTCCTCCATGACCTTCTTTGCTTCGTTTTCCACCAAACAATTTAACAGAATGCCACCAGGATCTTTCCAATACAGTGCAGAATTTAGAATGTAAAACTTGGCAACCTTCAACTTGAGTGTTCTCGCTTTGTTTCTAGTCATGTTGGGCGTTGGTGACAAATTTTTAAGCACATATATCATATATGAATACCACAAAGAAAGAGAAAACATTTCAGATACCTGAATTGACGATCCTTCCTCATCCTTGTTAGACATAGCAATGATCATATTTATGTCCAAGGCCTGCAAGTTTGATTCTGCCATTAACTTTGCCAATCCCTGTCCTTTCACCAGCTTTGTGGGCTTTATTTCCACATCATATTCCAGCAAGGCTACAATCCACTTGCCTCCTCTTCCTTCCGGATCGGTCTGCACTAAAACATCTTTGACAGCAGCATCAGGAACATAGGCCAAAATATGAGAATGTAGAATATAAACCCGGAAATCTTTCAATGCCTTGACAAGTGCAAGGGCTTGCTTCTCAATGATGTTGTATTTTAAGGTTGCATCTCTTATAGCTCTGTTGAAGAATGCAATGGGTCTTTCATGATAATCTCTTTTCTGCAATAACACAGCTACCATAGTGTGCTCTACAGGTAATGAAAAAAATATGAAATCCTTAGTGTAGTCCGGGCTGACTACAACTGGAGCTAAGGAAAGAGCCAATTTGACCAAATTGAAAGATTTTACCGCCTTCTCCATCCATTTCACCTGGTTGTCTTTCTTAAGCATGTTTGTCATCTCTTTTAGGTGTTCAACAAGATTAGGTACAAAGCGGCGTAGAAAATTCATTTTACCATTGAAAGATTGTATCTCTTTCTTATTTCGGGGTAGATCAATTTGCTGAATTGCTTGCAGACGTGTTGGGTCGATACGAATGCCATCTTTTGAGATAATGTGCCCGAGTAGTTTGCCTTCCTCCATGGCGAACAAGCTCTTCTTCGGATTCAGTGACAAGCCATATTTTCTGCATTTTTTGAAAGATAGTTTCTAGATGGTACATGTTCTCTTCATCAGATTTGGAAAACACCGTCAAATCATCTAGGTACACAACCAAAAAGACATCCTTCTCATTTGCAAAAGCCAAGTCCATTGCACGCTGAAATGTGGCACCTGCATACTTCAAACCAAAAGGAATTTTAGCGTAATGAAAGGTTCCCCATGGAGTGGTGAACGTTGTCTTGTCTCGGTCATCTTCATGGGCAGAAAATTGGTTATATCCAAAATAACCATCAAGTAGTGACATACGAGATGCTCTCACTAGTCACTGAAGTATATGGTCCATTTTGGGCAGTGGATAGTTGTCTTTCAAAGAAACTTTATTGAGATTTCTAAAATCAATGCATAAGCGAATCTCAGCTGTCTTCTTTCATACGGGCACCAAGTTAGATATCCAATCTGAAAATCTGATGGGCACAATGATCCCTGATTTGTACAACCTATTTATCTCCTTTTCAATAAATGGTAGTAACTTTGGATTTAGCCTTCTCAACTTCTGTCTGAATGGTTTTTGATTGGGCTTGATGGGTATAGTGTGCTGAATTATAATGGTATCATATGTCTTCAAGTCGGAATAGTCCCAAGCAAACACATCTGCAAATGAAGACAGCAAACTGATATATTTGTCCTTGATCATTGGTGGCAATGCTTTGGACAATTTTACCAATTTAGGATTAGCAGCTGTTCCAATATTGACCTCTTCCACACCCTTCTCTGTTGGCTGCAATGTTGGCTTGCGGGCTACATCATCTTGATCAAAGAGTTCTTCTAAAGGTATCAAGCCTTTAGGAATAACATTACCCTTCAGCTGCAACACGTCCATTTCATTGATTTGCATCTCATCTGTAGCATTGCCTTTACCATCGTCATTCTCTACATCAATTGAGGTCTCTATGAAATTGCCTTTGTTTTGCAGAAAATCATCAATCTCCTCATCATCTTGGAACACTTGCCAATATCTCTGATTGTCTGGAACGGTTGGATGATGCTTGACATGGATTTCAAATTTATTGCTGGAGTTCATTGGGATCTTCAAACTACTTGCTGCCTTGGCAAGAGCATCAGCAATATTATTTTGTATACGAAGCGCACATGTCAAGGTGTATTCTGAAAATAATTTTAGGATGTCTAGAACTGCATTATGGTAAGCCCGCATCCGAGGATGCTTTGCTTGATATTCGCCTCTGACCTACTTAATCACCAATTCGGAGTCGCCATTTATTGAAATCCTCTTAGCATTCAGCTTTCTTAGAATCTTTATACCAGCAATCAAAGCTTCATACTCAGCTTCATTGTTTGAACACTCAAAAGCCAACTTGTAAGAGCATACCGGCACATTACTAGGCACTTTGTTCGAGGCGGAGAAAGGACTGCATACCCAAATTCCAATTCTAGCACCATCATTTCCCACTACTCCATCGAAATCCATGGTCCACAAGCCTTCTTCCTCCTCTTGCAAGTGTTGAAAATTTGTTTGTTGTGCCTTATCTTCTTGCTGTCCATTACTTTCAGCTGTTTGCTCAATGGTCCTCTGCTGTTCATGTCCTTCCTTCTTCAAAACTCCTCTAAAATTTTCTATTATCTCTGGAATATCATCTGCTTCTACTAACTGACTATCAATATCATTGAAACTATATGAATACAAAAAAAAGGACTCTAAATCTGTATGTACATAATTAATTGGATGATTTATTGGTTTCTCCTTGCTTATGATCTTGCATTTCATTTTTTCTTCCCGATACAATTTTCTCATTTGGCCGAACACCAGAATTGTTGCAGAGGAGAAATCTAGCTGTAGTGTCCCTTTCAGTTTCGCTACCCAAGACCTGGAAAGAAGCATGCAAAACCTGGGAGGAATATCTGCTACAAAAACATCCATCAAAACATTCTTCATTGGGAGCTGATCCAGACTCACAACCAAGTCTTTCATGAGCCCAATACATCTTACTCTGCTGGAATCAAACGAATAGAGATCATGGTATTGTCGGGTGATGTCCAGACCCAGTCTATCAATGATAGCCTTGGGCATGAGATTGTGAGAAGCTCCAGAATCGAACATGGCGTTTTGTAACACAAAATCATGCAATCTTAAACTGATATAAAATGGTGGCACATCACTATCAGGAGACTCACCATTCGATGCTGGCCCAAAAATCATTTCAGGTTGATCATCTTTGACACTCACCCTGTCGGACATTGGGTCCAAATTCAAGATTTTAGATACTTGTCCTCTATAACTACTATTCCTCATTATTTCAGTCAAGGGGATGGATACCTTTAATTTAGAAATCTAATTCTCTAAATTAAAAGCGGGAATATTTTCTACCTCTTTGACTGGGATTTCTTTCCTTTCCTTTTCTTTTGATGCAACTTGTTGATGTGATTGTTCTGCTGATGGTGATTTGCTGCTATCCGGATCAACCACCTCCTTTCCTTTCCTTTGTGCAACTGATGAATCATTCTTTGATGCCTCGGTATCCTTCCTTTTCTGAATTGGTTTGACCGGCACATCTCTGTTTCTAAGTGAATATCGCTACTGCTGGGCGGACAGAGCATTCATATAGCCTCTTTGGTATTCATCTGATTCTTCCTCCAAGATGGTATCATTTGCTAGAATGAAATCTATGTCTTTGTGTACAGCTAAACTTTCTGCATACTCCTCATCCTCAGTGAGATAAATAGGAAAATAATAAGGAGTAAAGAGGTGGTTTTCTTCACCTATTATATTCCCGTCCTCATCTGATTTCGGTCCATGCACAAAATTTCGCTGCAAAGGTGTTTGTACTGGCTATTGTGCTGTCTGCTCTTGGGCTCGCTGAACTCTCTGTCTTATTCTATATTGTGGTTGTTGTTGACCATGGAAGTTAGGATTTCTAACTTGTGGCTCAGGTTTGTCAAGTTTCACCCTTTCAAGCATCTGCTCTACCTTTCGAAGTAGCTGATCTACCAAGGAAGATTCTTCTTTTATGGTGACCTTCTTCTCTGCTTTTGCTCTAGCCCTCTTAGTCAGCAGATTTGCTTCAACGCTGACCGCTATCTTCTGCATGTCTTCCATGGTGGCCGGTTCTCTTTCTCTTAATTGATAAGCCATGTCAGCATCAAAACCATCCAGGAACTTCACCATGGCTAGTCCCACAGGTGGCCTTAGATGATCTGGAATTTCATTATAAACTGAATTGAATCTAATGCAATAGTCTTGGACTGACTCACCAGCATTTAGTTTGATCTGCTCATATTCAGCCAGAATTTGAAGAGGATTTTTTTTCACTTCCCAACGGTTTAAAAATTGTCTTTGTAGGTTGGCCAAGGTAGCGATACGTGCCGCCGACAAACCTCTAAATCATTTCCTCACTTCACGTGCAAATGTTTGTACAAAGAGTATCATCGCCACATTCTCCGCATCGACCTCATGAAGTTCATAGAAGTCTACCATTCTGTCCACATGTTGCTGAGCAGTAATGCCATTAGGGGTGCCATAAAAAACGAGATTTTTCTTTGATAATATGTGGGCATATCATCTAAAACTTGAGGCAGAACAAGGGGTACAAAATGGGCAGCCATCACTCTTGGTGGATTTGGCCTTGGAGGTGTTGGAGGAGTGTGCACAGTTTGTAAGGGGCTAGCAATTGGAGTTTGAAGCTGCGCTATAATGTAATTATCAATCAACCGGTTAGCCCTTTCCATCTCCATGTCTACAAGAAAGTGTGGATTGTGGACAGTAGAGTCAACTGCCCTTTTGGATTTGGTTTCGAACAACGATAGTTCAAACTTCTCATCAAACTCTAGCTCTTCAATATACTCAAAAATGTTCGAGGATGAATGGGATTTGAACACGAGTGATATAGAGATTTCTTGATGACCAATTCGTGAAATCAAATTGAGATTTTCGTAGATGTGCGGAGGATCTGGATCTGGATTAGCCCTGGTATATCTTATAGAAGCCAGCGTGCTATTGAGATAAATGAAAGGACACAACCAAGTTACTCAGCCTATCCAATTCTAAACTTATCATCCGAAAGCTTATAATTATCAAGAAGTAAGGGGATTGATTTCTTCTCTAGTATGGTCGCCACTATGTTAGCACCTAAATTTGCCTTAGGCTGAAGGAAGGCAAAATTCAGGGTAACCACAAACCACGCTCGGTCTGGTAGCTAGCCCTACCAGAACACGAGAGGGCTCTCTCCGAGTCACGCTCAACGAATAAGTAAATGAAATGGTCTGAGATGACTTCTAGTGAAATATTGATCTTAGGCTACTAAGTAAATATGGATAAAAGAAACAATTTTCTATGAATGACTTAGTTTCTAGGATGGTATGGGGCCAACATGCAACAATGAACAGAGAATTTAATACAAAGGCATAGATTACTTCGTGAGGCAAGACAGGTGGAAAGTCTAGCAATTTAGTTTGAAATAACGTAGAATGGAGAGATTGCTTAGGAGGGTGAAAAGGGCATAAGTACATGAATCCTTTTCAACAGAAGAAAGAACACTGAACATGAAATTTTCCCATAGGCAGAGAAATAAAATTGAATTCTACCTTATCTAACTTAGAAAATTTCACTGGAAATGAATATGAAATGAACTATGAAACATAACGAAATACATATGAAACATAAGAGACACATTTGCTACACTCACAATCACATGAATCTCATGAAACAGAGCCGCGGCCTTTCATTAATCCTCTGTAAAAATATACAATGAAGAAACAGAGTTTCTTTCCCACAGTCTCCTAGAAATTACAAGCCAACCCACCCTTTGCAAATGGTTTGCATACAATATATAGAATGTGCCATGAGGATTAGCTACAGGTGCAGCGTTACAAACATGACAAATGGCTTGGGTGACTGTTTGCCTTCCTATGCCACTTGGATAGAAGCAAATCTGGAGTGAAAATACTTTAAAATTTGCCTTATGTGCCGAAAAAAGTGAAATGTAGATGAGAGGGCCCACTTGGAGAAAGTCGCGAATCGAAATTTCGCGAAACGGAGGTGGATTTGGGCTTTTTCCCTATATGCGCCGCACCCAATTCTATATACATAATTCCATTTTGGATGCTATTTTGGGGCACTTGGAGGAGTTCAAAATGTTCTAAAGTGTGCTTGTTGGAAATCCTAGCCTGTCTACTTTCCAACCCAAATGGAATTTCTGAATTTGGTGCTCATTTGCCCCTCCAAATCTTCATTCTCCCAAGACTGCTTCCTGTGTGTCAAAATAGGGGCAGAGAGGTCATTTTTTGGGTGTTTTTGGCCTCTTGGAGACTCAAATAATGCCCAAATTTCTTTTCCCAGCACCAGTAGTTGTGAGTTTGCATGCGGAATCAAAAAATGCAAGCCATTTCCAATTTCGAGCTCCCAATCCTAAGCACCGCGCCAATGGCGTGGCGCACAGGGAGAAAAAACCTGTGCTTTGACCAAAAAATTACCATGTGACCAATATTGCCCCAAATTTCATGAAATTTGGTCTAGAGGTTCTCTAAGGGGCACTGTGTTAGGCCACAGAGGCTTCAGCCAAGATTTGAAGCCGATCTTGCTCTTTTTGCCTCTTTTGCCTCTTTGTTTCTTTGCTCAATTTTGCCTTCAAGCTCCTTATCCGAGCCTTTGCACTCATGTTTCGTGCCCTGTAATGATAAACCATCCTCCTTAGTAAATTTTTGTCTCTGTCAGCCTTCTCCAGTATTCTCTCAAGGTGGATGTTGATCCGCTCTAGCTAGGACTCACGATCATTGTTAATCTCTTGCTCCAAGGTAGTGAGCTCGATCCTCCTTTGTTGGGTAGCTTGTCGATTCTAACGGATGCTTTGAAGCTCCATGATCTCATGCTGGTCCTCAAGATGTTTTTTCCTCTGCTCTAGATACCTAATGATCCATTTGGCCCTCTCCAAATTGAGTGACAAGTCTTGGATCTCCGTGTTCTTCTCCTGAATGGTCATCCTAAGTCTAGCACTCTCCACATCTGCATCATCATCCTGAATGAGGATGAAGTCGGCCTCTTGTTCACCTGATGGCCCCTCATCATGCATCAGCCTCTTGCCCTTGTCCTGTACCTATGTAGTCGATGCCGGAAGTGAGGCCCCTTCCACCCCAGGTGGAGATAACACTCGCTTTGCTACTGCAAACAGGTGCCTACTGCCTCTCTGATATGTAATGAATACTGACATAGTAGTGGTCTCATGGCGCTCATACTAATGAGAAGGACCACCTATCTCATGCTCTGCCTTTGATAGTACCTGTGAAGTGTTGAAGAGGTCACAGGAGATGAAGTCCTCCCAAGCAATGCACTGCAATCCCAACTGATGATCCACCAAAATCCAGATAAGAGCAAAGTGATAAACATTGTTAAGTTACTGCTGAGGGGTCTTATGCTGCATGAAGGTGTTCATCCTCTCTATGTTCCTGCATATGAAAAATGGGAGGTTCATCATCTGCACCCTGGTAAAGTGCATGAGCAACCTGATGTGATAGGCATATAGACGAGACAACCTCCCCTCACAACCGAAGTATTTCATGATCAATTTCATGAGTGGAGCATACTCATCTTTCAAATATCTGAATGGAGAGACTCTCGTGAGCTACCTCAAGAACCTGGCCTTAATGTAAGGCTCATAGTGTTTCCTATCCACTTTCTTTTTCTTGTGCCACTTTTCTCTGACATTTGGTATGCCGGTTGCCACTAAGATAGTTGTGGGTGTCAATGTGAAGGTGACCCCAGCCAAGATATACTAACCTCCATGTAGGTGAAGCACAAAAAGACAGGCCAACTCATGATGAACTCTGACAGTAGCCACCCTTTGACAAAATTCAAAACATGATAGACGCTGGAAAAATGACATGGCAAGAGGGCATGCCTGCAATTCAGCGAGGTTAGTGGGCTCATCCCTAACATGTTTGCCACTTTTGTGATGTCTCCTGGGAGCCTTTTCTTCTGAGGATGAATCAGTTTGTGTCTCCATCTCATACTCTGATGAATGCTCAGATGTCATGACTGTTGTGTGTACTATACTTTGGCTACCCTTTGATGATGTTGTGAAACTAGGTGTTGTGATATCTGCCACCAAGGGGAACAATGAAAAATGGAGTATTAGGAGGGGAGTAATATGATGGGAATAGGGGTTATGGGGGGAAATTTGTTTAGGGATATGTAGGAGGTTTGGGTATTTGATAGGGTAGGGTTTTGGGGTTTTGATAATGTAGGGTTTTGGGGTGTTATGTTGACAAATAAGAGGAGGGGATAGGGATTAGGGTTTGGTAGTGTTGTAGGGTAGGGATAATAGGAAAAATGAGAAAGGGGGATAGGGAAAAATGGCAAGCAAAGGAAAAATGAGTAGTGAAAATGGGACCTTGGCACTAATACCACAATTTTGCAACCCTAGCCACCATAGTTTTGATGTTTTTTGAGTGGTTGGTTTTATGAGTTTTATGGCAATTAAAGATAGCCAAGAACCACCATATCATTCATAAAATTTGATGAGAAAGCCATGATATAGAGCCTACCTGTCAATTTGAGGGGTTTCATAAGCAATTTGAGGAAATTTGGCACGATTTCGGCCTTTTGTGGGTGTGCGTTGTGCTCTGTGTTTCCACCGCGCTCGTTGAAAATTTGCACTGTGGGGTGGCTCTATGTGCACCGCGCCATGTGTGTGCACCGTCCCCCTGTGTGTGTGTGCCGTTTCCTGGAAACTGCGTCCAACTTCACTCCAAACACGCACTTTACCTCTCAAACCCCTTGCTATGTTTCTCAATAACCTTGATTAGCAAAATGACTTTGAATTTGGTGGAAACTTGTATATAAAGGCTTTGAAGTCATGGGTTTAATTTTTTCCTCTTCGAAAACCCATTTTGCTAATGTTGTGTTTTGACACTTTTTCACTGACTTAAAGCAATACTGAATTTCACTTTTCCCTTTGAAATTTTAGCTCAAATGATGAAATTTTCGACACTCTTTGCGGGGCTTGCATGATAGGGCATTTGGCCACGGAAACCATGACTGCACTTGAAGAAATCAACTGATGACTTTTTTGCAAATTTTATCACAAATGACATTGTTTGACTTTTCTTCAAAATAGAGTTTTGAAGAATAGTCGAAGTCTATCAACATGGCGATGAAACTCTCTGAATCATAACTTTGTAAGGGCCTCACTCTGGCCTTCATGGCTTTATTGGATATGTTTGAAGACCAATTTTTTTAATCCCTAGACCTAATGATCAAAAATGACTTTTGTCCATTAAAGGACCAGACCTTGACTGTCATGAACTTTGGTGATCATTGACAAAAGAGCTAGACATGAGGGGAAATGACTAGCTTGACCTTTCCCGTCAGGTTATGGCATGCCCCTAGTGGAATGCAGCTGTGTGAATGGAGCGGGACTCCTAAAAATGAAACGCATAAAGAGTTTTTATCTCTGACGGAGGACTGACAAGACTGACTCTAACATTCCCTATGAAGGAACGAACTAGATTGCCCTTTGATAATTTTCCCTTTTATAATAAAGTGATG
>APFE031590904.1:32739-67432 GCA_000404065.3 Pinus taeda | reverse complement strand
AAAAGCTACATGGAAACCCAAAGATTATTGTAAGTGACAGAGATCCCATTTTCACTAGAAATTTTTGGCCAGAATTATATTCTTGTCTTGGTACTCAGTTAGCTCATAGCTCATCTTATCATCCTCAATCTGATGGGCAAACTGAGATAGTAAACAAATGTTTGGAAGGATATCTTCGTTGCTTTGTATCTGATAAACAGACACAATGGGTCAAATGGTTGCCTCTAGCTGAATGATGGTATAACACTTCTTTCCATACAGCAACAAAAATGACCCCATTTATGGCACTTTATGGATATCAGCCACCATCCATCACATCATATTTAAGAGAAAATTCTAAGGTTCAAGCAGTGGAATATCACATCGAACATCAACAACAAGTCCTCCAACTCTTAAAGGATCACCTCGTGTTGGCACAAAATAGAATGAAACAACAGGCAAATCAACATCGCAACGAAAGAAGTTTTGATGTAGGTGATTGGGTTTCCTACGCTACAAATCATAAGCAAATGTCCCTCAAGCAAGCTAAGAAGGATAAAAATTATCACCAAGTATTATGGTCCGTACAATGTGTTGCAAAGATTGGTACTATGCATACAAATTGGAGCTTCCTGTAGCTTCTCGAGTGCACCCAGTTTTCCATGTTTCATGTTTAAAGAAGGTTATAGGTGACAAGCTCCCAGTTCAAACAATATTGCCAGAACTTGACGAGAAAGGAAAAATTATATTGGAACCGGAAGCAGTCACAGAAACAAGAACTCGACAGCTACTAAATCGATCAATTTCGGAGTATCTTATCAAGTGGAAGAACTTATCCGCTGAAGATTCCACATGGGAGGAGGAGAATTTTATACAGAAGCATTCCGAACTACTCAAGCATTGAGAACAACAATTTTTTGAAGGAGAGGGGCATGTTGGGTCCCTATAATACTAGTGATTACCCCATTAATATTGTAGTTGCATCCCTTATTAATATTGTTGTGCCCTTATTATCCCCATATTGTTATCACTGTGCCCCATAGAATCCCTCTATTGTTATTTTTGTGGCTTTATATTATTATTGTTAGGTCGGCTAGCTTATATTGTGACTCCTTAGACTCCTATATATAGAAAGGAGGTTTTGTC
The DNA here is from genome assembly GCA_000404065.3 of Pinus taeda. Classification (NCBI taxonomy): domain Eukaryota; kingdom Viridiplantae; phylum Streptophyta; class Pinopsida; order Pinales; family Pinaceae; genus Pinus; species Pinus taeda. Next base: position 66,307 of record APFE031590904.1, on the reverse strand, counting down.
ATTTGAATCATCCAAGAATTGTTCATTTATGTAATGTAAAGGAGGTTGCCCCCTCGAAGAGGCTGAATTCTAAGGCGTTGATCTATCTTTTCTATCTTTTCTTGAGCTGGTTTCATAACATCTTGCCCCTTGGATGCCAGGGTTGCATTTTCTTCCTCCTCCTTGGGCTTCAACCCACTGTTGTTGCTTATGTCAAGTTTACACTTGACTAAGTCCATCCTCAATTACTCTTGCTTAAGAGTTGCCCACATCTCATCCCAGCTTGGCAAAGTCGCCCTGCCCAGGATTCTTTGCACAAAGACTTACGACTCCTCAGACACTGAATTTAGGGCCAGTCTTACCATCTCAGAACCTTGAGGTGTTGACCCCACAGCTACGAACCCATCTCGGGTCTCCTGAAGCTTCGTGAGGAACGGGTCAATGTGTTCCCCCTTCTACATCTGCGTAGATTTCATCTTCTGCTCCAAGTACATCTTTTGTTGCTGGGAAGATCCTTGATGTAGCGTCAACAATGCATCCTACATCTCTTTGGCAGTGTTTTTGTCAGCTATGTGACAGACTATATGATCCTTCACTCCATGGAGAATCATTCTCTTTGTCTTCGTCATTTCTCCCTTGTACTTCTTGAGCTTATCTGGATCTGTGGGCTCAGTTACCATGCTGTCAACGTAGACTTTGAGAAAATGCTCATCCAAAAGGCACAACATCCTTACCTTCCAAATCACATAGTTGGATGCCCCATCCAACCTATCCTGATCTCTTAGTCCACTGGTTGCCATCTCTGCCAATCAAAAAGTCGAATAGCCCCATCTCTCCTCTCTGTAGCATTGGACTAGCCTACGCACTCCCTTCTAAAGCTTGTAGAACAACCCCTCTCCGTTGTTGCTCAGCTAGTGAGAATTCAGACTCCTTGGTTGGAAGTCCTCTGAGGAAGATTTCCCTCAACTGTGTCTCTCTCTTCCCTATGACGTCATTTTGCCCAGGAACTGCCTGCAGAAAAATGCATCCCACCAAGAACCCCTCTTCGCTAAGGCTTTCGCTACGTTGCTCCCTTTGTCGCTGACAGATTTCGATCTGCAAATCCTACCTCTCTGTCGACTCACTCAAAGAGAGATTTAACACGAAAATCTTGCCCTCCTGGCCTGATTGCACAAACCCTCATAGGATTCGAATTGTTTCTCCTGCAGGAATTTCGAACTCCCTTCCTCCTACAGTGTTGAGCTTTTCCAGCATTGTTCTCTTGTTTCACCTGCAACTCCGATAGCATGTGAAAATTCTTAGACCGAAATCCCTACTGCAGCAAACTAATGTTACTTCTCCTACTTGTTAATCCATGCAAGTTATTTACGATGTTCTACTGTAAGTATCGAAGTATTTACAACTACAACCTTCACTTAATTAAATTATATTCGGAAACAAGAAACTGAACAGGAAAGAGATACAACACACAACTACACAGTTATTTTTGGATAAATGTCCCCAAACAAACCCAATGCGGGAAAACCGGTGTAACAACTCTGAAGGTTTTATTATTATGCAGTAGTAATTTTTGAATACAACTTTTGCATGCCTTCCCGACAATTCAATTACAGAGAATATCGATTACCTCACACTATCACTGGAAATCCTAGCTGATCCAGCCCTTGAATGAACAGCTCCTGGCTGCCTCTACGCAGTGTCTGTGTCAGCCCAGCGTCACACTGTCTCGAACCTGCATCACTCTTCTTGGTTGATCGATTTGACTCTGATATTCAGACTTTTGCTCTCCCAATCTCACACGTCAACTTCCAGCTACAAAAATCGAACCCTCCAGCAAATTTAGGACTCCCTCAAGGCTTCTGCGCTACCTCTGCATCAACCTAGGCTGCCTTTGCATGGGCTTGCGTAGCTCTGCGTTAGCCTCTTCTGGCCCAGCGCTACTTCTCCAGGATCTCTCTCTGCCTCTTTTGTTGAGTATTCCCAGATCAAGGGAACTCTCCAACCGGAACTATCCCTGCCCCTCACCGCATAAGCTCACTTCGAATTTCTCACTGGTAGCTACTCTGCTTCAAAAATTAGATCCTCTGAACTCTCTCTATGTGTCCTCCAAGTGCCCATCAAGCCTTCTTTTATAATCCTCTTGTTGATCAATCGACGACCTAAATTAGATTCTAATCAATGGCTAGGATCATATTGACTTGATCTCTGCCTTTTTCTAGAAACTTCACCCACGGCTTAGATTAATACCCATTTATTATTTTAATTTCTTAAGTTTAGACTTAGGGTCCCATTAAAAATAATTAATTAATTTAATACAACTGTCTCCAGGTGGAATTTCCCAAAACAATTTATGGGTATTGGAGAATCCATGTGTCTAAGCCTCCCTGCAAATTTTGAGACTTAGAGCACATCTGATGCTACAAGAAATCAACACAACCACACCAAAATGGCTGAGATAATCTTCCCTAAACTTCCCCCTTATCTCTCCCAGTAAATACTTGCTCCACAAACCGACCCATGAATTCCCATGTGTGCCCAGTGAGAAGCTCATGCGCAGGCACTAAGTGTTGTCAATCACGTTTCTCTCAAACAACAACCTCCAACTCCAAAAATCCTCCCAAAGGCTAGTGTTCCCCTGTACTCCCTTCACCCAAAATTCCTTCGGCAATTGCTCCCAGGAAGGGCCCTGAAATAGCTATTGTGTGTTCCACTGTTGCGTCCTCCTGGAGTACGCACTGGCTGAATGATAATTGAGTCGAGGCACTAAATATCCACCTCAAATCTCCCGGAATGATAAAAAGAAACCTCACTAGGGTGGCAGTCATGGTCCACTGAAGAGAGGGTGAGTTCTCTACTCAGAGAGCTCATGCTAAACAGCAAGTGACCCGGCAAAGCAGCTTGAGCAACTAAGATTAAGTTCAATATGTCAAAATATACCAAATGAGGTGGACCTCCTCTATTTATAACTCATGAGCCTCTTTTCCCATGTGGGCCCCAGCCAACTAGCAATTCGACCATCTCTCTCTAGCCATTCGAACATCCCTCTAAAGTGGTGTGTATTTCCTCATGTGGCTGGCCCCCATGCTTGGCCAACAAGACATTTCGGCCCCCATTTTTTTTCATGGGTCTCTCTCCAAAATTCCCATGGGCTCGTGCTTCCAAAATTGTCAAAATTGTAGAATAGAAAAACCTATAACAATTTAATTTAGGAAGGGGCATTACAATTAACTTCTCGGGGCTCAAGGGGTAAGAGCATGATGTATAAGATATAGCAGTGAATACCCCCTTTTAAGGTAGGGTTGTTCATTACCCACCAGGGGTTGGGACAATCTCGGGTTCCTATATGTGGAGGAGGTTCATAGAACCTATAAGAACCAGGGTGATGGCCATGATAATGGGGTAGATCGCATGTATTGGGTTTTACCCACGTGCTAAATGTGTTTGTATTGACAATCTTTTGCATTTTGTTGTATATTTTCTTGTTAAATGTCACCAAATATGCTTTTATCTTTCCTTTTAGTTGCATTAGCCTTTGGGCATCATTCTAGGCCATGAACCAAGGTGTGGTTGTGGAAATTCGGAAACCCCGAATCACTATTGCAGTAACGGATTATATTTCTTCTACTGAATCAAGTTATTTCCATTATTATTCGGTAAACATCAAAATAAATACAACTGCAATCTTCACAAGTTAAATAATATGCGGAAACAAGAATTGAGCAAGAAAGAAGTAGCACACACAAGTGTAAGTGTTATTTTTGGAAAAATTTCCCAAAAAAACCCAGTGCGAGAAAATCGGTGCAGCAACTAAGGGTTTGTGTTATTATGCAATTGTCTCTGAATACAATCTTTGGGTGCCTTACTGGTTATCCGATAAAGAGAATCTGACTGGCAGAGAAATTAGTGAGAAATATCTCACACTATCACTAGCGAACCGACACTGGTCCAGGCCCAAGTTTAACTTAGGAAAAGCACACAATTATTATGTTGGCTTATTGAGCTAAAGTAAGCTTAGGAAAAGTAAGTTAATTACTTTAGCAATTATGTTTTAATCTCAGCCCTTGATCTCAAGTGAGGCGAGATCTAATTTCAGTCGTCAATCACTTTGGAGATTAGGTTTAGGAATTTAGCTCAATGTTAAGTTATAAAAGCAAAGTTAGGGAAAAGGAGAAGACACCATAAAAGAGCGCAAGATTCAGAGAGGCATCTCAGTGAGTGTGTTAAGTCCAAGTAAGGGGGCAGCAAGGAGATCCAGATCATCCAAGGAAGGCTTGATGAGTTAGATGAGATCCAATTGTTGTATGTATTTCCTCTGTTGGGCCATTTTCCCAGGAAGGGAGCCCAAGTAAGTTTTGAATTTTAATAAAGATATGTGATTGGGAAAAATCATTTGTATCATCTACTGCATGATTGAGATTGGTAAATTTGCTTCCGCTGAATTTTTTGTGTTAACAAGCCTAGTTGTGCAATTAATTACTAGATTAATTTTCTGCTAGGAATTAGGTGTCAAGTGCTAGGTTTGTAGGAATTCTAACAAGATCGAGGTAGAGGAAAGGGCTATACAAAAGGTGAAGAATGAAGGATCATACTAATGATGAGGATCACAATATAAGAAATGGTGGAACATTACTTGTCAAGGAGTGGTGGTACATGCATGGTAATGCTACCCCACAGCTACAGCATTTGCAAACACGTGTTCTTTCGCAATTGTTGAACATTTCTTCAGTCAAAAAAAACAAGCTTCATGTAAATTGGTTAGAGAGCTTGGTTTATCTTCATTACAAATTGCAACTGTTGTCCCAACACTATGAGGAGGAAAAGACAAACAAAGACTTTATGGTTTGTGACAAAAATGTGAGGGAGGATAATTTGGAGGATGGAGTGTTCTATTTAGAGCAATTGGAGGATTCTCTTATGAATGATGATGATTGTGTTGCGATGCAACCCCCATCCACTGCCACGCTCCCCATTTCTAGGACTCCAGCTACAACAAGAGGAGCTTCGTCTTCAGTTCCACAACTTCCACTTCCATCTACTTCACTAACACCACGTGGAAGCCCATGCATCTGTCATGGTGGTCTAAGGAGGAGACAATAATATACAAATTCACTACTTTTTTTTGAACATTTCGGTCTTCATACTTCAGTGTGCAGATGGCCTATTATGTAAACACTACTATTTGGTCATGTTGATAGTTGTTGGATAACCTATTTCAATTATAAGTTAATGGTCTACTTTCTATTATATGTTTAAAAATTTGTTTGTTGTAATTGCTAGAATCTATATGGTTTATGCTCAATTTATTAATCATTATTGTACTATGGACACCATTTATATCTTCATTGATGTACAAAATATGCATTTTTCGTATATTCTACAACTAATTTGGCATATATATATATATATATATATAAACACTCCCAGGATGCTCTACTCCCAAGGATTTTTGGAAAATGACGCTCTTGATGTTCCTACTTTTCTCTCATTCTATGCAACCTTCATACTGTGTGATGCCTGATTTTTAAATTTATATAAAGATGCAAAACTCGTGCCCTAGATTTAGAAAATTGAATCAAACATTCCACGAGAAAAATTTTACCCAAACTTTTTTATTTACTAATGCACTCAATTAACTGAAATTTGATAAATGGGAATACAAAAGAATGCCACACTCAATTAATTGGAATTTGATAAATGGAGATACAGAAGAATTCATGGCTATCTGTTTGAGGGGGTTTTTGTCTGTTGTTGCTACCGCTCCTGCTACCAAACCGACTCTTTTCCTCCCAACCTATCTGGGGTCTACCTATCTGGCCCCTAGATCCAGAAGACTTCAAATAGAGATCTTCTGGCTCCTGTACCCAAAGCTCCAAGAACAATCAAGACTCAAGGCTCAATCTTCCTCTCCGACTGAGACTCTATCGGTAATTCCTTCTTCGTTTATAAGACCATAAAATCAAAATTCTTCCCCTTCTATCTCGTATTTCCTCTCCTTATATCCCCAAAACCATCTTCTTCCCCCTCCTTCCACCGTTTCCACATCCACAGTCCATCTGTTTTTTCCCTATACTTGTCCTCTTACGTGGAACCAGAATGATCTTATATTTCATTTGGAAGCGGTCACATCTTTTTGTTTAAATAACACTATTTGATTAAATTAGTATTGATTGAGTTGATTTATTTCACCTTTAAAAGATAGGTTTGGTCTATTAGTTTAACCCATAGGTTTTATTTAAGAGGTTATATGTTATTCAACGTTTATGTCATATGTCCTTTGATTATATTATTTAGTTCCTTTTGTTGATATAATTTTATGTATTATATTTCTTTTAGTAAACTAAAATGTATAATTATTTTAGTTAATATAAAAATTATATATGTATATATATTTTAATTCACGTTTATCTTATACAATCCTCTGTATTTATTGATATTTTTTTTTGAATAGTACTCTGATTAGTTTCATATTATAGTGGTGGTATATATAACAAGTACCCCACTCTACATATTCATCATATTCTGGTGAGTTAGGTATTTACTTAGTACTTCAATAATTAATTCATTACTCTATACTTAGACATTTTCCAATATCAGCTAGTATGTGTACTAGTGCGATACATGTGATGCATGCACATGTAGCTATCATATGCATGCTAATATTCCTACATTCCCTATAATTTGATGGGTGATTACATACTGACAAGCCATGATGGTGCCATGTTCTACAAATTTAAATGACTTCTAGTTTTTATACAAAATTGAAACAAATAAATCCCTTGCTCATGAGATCCATTAGTCATAGATCATCAAAATTATGCAAAAAAATTGCTGCTCAAACTAATATGTTTTATTCAATCATCGACAAGGCCAAGTGGCTTATGGGACTTAAGATGTCAATATTTAATGTGATAATTTCATTAAATAGAAGAGATAACAAAAGGGACAAAATGAAGGAAAGAACCAAAAGATGGTAAATGCAACATTTTGGGCTACAAATTTTGGCTCAACCTTTATCCCTGAAGGTCAAGAATCATTTACCCTACCTACTATAGCTAATTTCAAAAGTTTCTCTCTTACACACACCATTTTTGTGGTCCACTATGTTTTGTCTTCCATGAGTCCACTTAAAATGATGTTTCCCAAGTTCCAACTATTGATTTGTCAATTTGCCATCTTCGCACGTGGGCATCCCCCTCACATTGCAACAAGAAATGTTGTTGAGTCTATTACCTCCCAACTTGTACTTAATGATAAAAATACCTAATCCACAAGTTACAACCCAAGAAGGAACAACTAGGATAGTCACCACTGTCACCTAAGTAACCTAGTGGTTTATCCCAAGTACCATTACTAGAGCCATGAAATGAGGCACAAGATCATACGAGAGTAGCTTCAACAAAACATTATTTTTGTATTTTAAGAAATAAAAGGGTGATGAAAGGAAGTGTAAATTAGTGCCAATCCAACAAGGGCAATGGAGTCCAGGGGGATATACTAGGGCTTCTTTCTTATATGTTAGCAATGGAAGTAAGCTCTAAAAGACCTAATACCTCAACACTAAGCTTGCTAGAATTCAATGCAGAAATTATAAGGGTAATTGTACTTCTCTACTAGTGGTGATCCATTTTCTTCATATAGTTTTTAGATAAATCCCTTTAAAACCCTTGGAAAATTACTAGAGGACTATCTTCCCTTGAATTATCTTGAAGTTTATAAAGTGCAAGGTAGATTTTCTTAGGGTTTCTAGTAAACAACCTTAGATATCACAGGGGATCTACATGCATCCTCTCAAGGGAGTCCTTAGTTAAATCCATAGGCCCAAAAAAAATTATTCAACACTAGCCTTCTCCCATCTGGTAAATCTAAAACTCAAAATTCTACATTTTATTTTTGGTTTTAGGTTTAATCTAGGATTTTATAACAGCTTACATATGTTTCCAGCCATAAAAAGTTAAAACCCTAGACATCTAGGTGATTGTGCATGTACTTTAGAGGATTTGTGGAGGATGAGATAGTTTGCTGACATATGGCATCTACTCTTGGCTAGTGCACCCCACCTGACAAGATATCCTTGACTTGATTTAACACTAAGCAAGTTTCCCAAATTGACTTGCACTTCTAGAAGGCTTTTAATCTGGGAATTTTCCATTGATAACTTTTATCTCAAAGCAAAAGCTTTCTATTCATGTAAAAGGCTGCTTTAGTTGGACTCCACTTGGATGCTTTCCTTAGAGATCTCCTTCTCTATCCTTAGCATGATTCCCCTTATATTCTCTGAGTAGGGTGCAAGGTTTAAGGGGGCTTCCTATCTTCCAAATGTGCTTTTTCTTGTGCATCATGTGATAGAGATGTGGTGCACCCTATTTGAGAGTGGTTTTGGATTTGGCTTCTTGAAAATGACTCCTCTTCCAAGTAAAACATCTATTTTAGGGTATTTTTTTCTCCAAGCAAGTTTCTATCGCAGGTTGGGTCATGTACACCCTACTTTGGAGAGCACACAGTTTGATTTTCCACTCATGCATGTAGTCGATTTTTATCCAAAGGGGAGCACTCCACCTGAGGGCCTTATCTTCTTCTTTCACCTATCTATTTTGAATTGAAAAGCAAGTGGTTGTTTGTGCCTCAAGCCAGCTTTTCCATTCCAGAGGAGTGAATCCTAATTGGAGAGCATCGATCCATATTGCATGCAATTATTATTGGTAGAAAAAGGGCACTGCACTGGTAGCTATACTGGGCAATTTTCATCAGCTTTATTGGAAGACTAGTGTTGCCTCATCGAGAAGCTTTTCTTGGAATGTTTTTCACCTGGGCTATTCTCAGCAGGAATAGTATGCCTACTTGGAGATTTCAACGCTTTTATCAACATGATGCATTGCTTTGTTAATAACTCCAATTAGGTCAGTAATCACAGGCTAGGGTGGCAAACAGACCACCTAAAGCAAAGCCCCTCATTTGTTCTATTCTTAACATGCTTTTACTCATTGAGTGAGCGAGTATTGGAGATTGCACCCATTATGTTAATGTAATTGTGTCCCCAAGCATGTTGTGAGTAGAGTACTTAAGAAGTGATAGTTCATTCCCTGAAGTACTTACAGTGTGAAGCTGATATCTCCAGAGTTCGTATTGACAACTCTGGAATAAAGGTAACACTCTTATGGCGGCAATTCTTGCTTATGGATGCAAACAATATATTGATGTGGATTTAGGAAATGGTTGGCCTCAGGCATATCACCTACCCAATCGATTTTCTATTCCTCTTTGACTCCAATCACAATGGATTTAAGGTACTACTCAAAAAATATAATGTGTCTGCTGAATTTTGAATTTCATTGCTTGCAGATTTCAAATAAATAACTGCAGATGTAGATGAAACTGGCTCTGATTTTTCACTACTAAGGATAAATCTGAAATGTACATGCTGTAATTAAGTGGTTAGCTGCAGCAATCTAAGATTTGAAGTATTTTGCAAGGTACAGTTGAATAATTCTTGCTTTAAACCAATAGGGATTCTCCCCTGTAGTTATCACGGACTAGCCTGAAGTGAAAGTGAAACGGATTGTGCAACGTATAGGAACTTTTCTTAAATGTCCATAAATTCCTTCTGGTTTTGAATGATAACAAAGCTATATTATCCCTCCTAATCATGTCCTCTTTTTACATCTAGCCCCATAGTTCTTTATTTTTTGAGAAAATCCATTTTCTAGTACAAAATGAATTTTTAATAAGCTTATATCAAGTGTACATAATGGAGTTGAAGAACTGCTAATGAGGGACACTACAGGAAGAAACAGCATGTCAGTCTCAACACCAACTTTTAGAAAGAGGATCTTTCCTAAAACGAATTGGCCTAGCTGTGCTCCAAGTCAACTCAAAAATACAGGCTGAACTTTCACTGACATGGAACTTCGAAAATTTCTTTGAACATAGCCCTACTTTATTTTTCGATGAGAAGAATTGTCCAGTCAGTTGCAGAATTCCCACCAAAGTTTTCTTCCAACACAAAATTGAAGGCTGAACTTAAACCCAAATGAGTTCGAATAATGTGGCCCTATTTTCTTTCTCCACAGAAATAGGAGTCCAATTAGTTCAATGGTTCCCCAATGTTTTCTTCTATAGTCTGTCTGGTCATCCAGATGTCTCCTTATTTTCAATCTTTTACTGAAATCAATGAATTCAATTCTTCCTTACAGTTTTCCTTGTTTCATGATTTTGATGAAATGTCTATGCATACATGACACAATAAGGATGGAATATTAAGAAACGCATTTGAGATACAAACTCTGATTTATATCAAACTTGAAAATTGGTTTTGATATTGCTCTAATTATGTTCTTTAAATAGAGAGGTGTCAAATAGAGCAGTTTGTTCCTACAAATTTGTCTGACAAGACTAGTAGTGACCCTCTTCATGTGGATAAACAAGTAGGATCTGGCAGAGGCTGGTACATAACACATAAAAATATAAAAGAGTCGAAAGCTACCTCCATAAAATTGTGGAATTGGGTAAACATGCGAAACATGAGCTTCAATAAAGATATTGTCCCCCTGCATGAAATTACCAATTAGTTCATTAACATTTCCCTACAAAGTGGATTCTTGCAACTACAGATGACCTAAAAAAATTAAGATATAGTTGTGCATACTCACCACGACTGATCAAAGTGTACATGGGGGTACCGAATGATAACAGGCTGAACTGGAAAACCAGGAATAAAAGCACCAAGTTGAAAAGATATAAGTGCCCTTCCATTAGTTGTCGTACCTTCTGGAAACAGCAATACTCGTGGGAAATCATTACATGAAGCCTTTCTCTGCATTGAAATCCTTGAAAGCACACCAGTGTAAGTAAATGTCATTTCAAACAGCAATCCATAAGTTTCCCCTGAATGAAAATAATGCAGATTACTCAAATTCACATTCTCAAAGAGATGCTTTAGCACCCCCAATGTTTATTCATCTATGTACCTTTAACAGATCCATCGGCCATTTATGGCAGCCAGTGTAATTTTAATATTCAAATTAAATTAAAATAAAAACAAGTGCTCACTGCTCATCTGTCCTGGAAAATAAAAACTCAAATTCAGATTAGATGCAGTGAGGGACTTGTTTTTACTGTGCTGGATAATGTGGACTGGTGCCATTTAGGTAACAATTCATCAAGGCACAGTCAATACAAGTTTGCAGACATTATCAAGTGAAAATTTAAAGCAGTGTTTCAGCATTTCAAGATTTAGAAGAGGCATGCTTGCAGCTAACATTATATGGCATCTTATAGATCATTTGGGCACACCTCAAAGCTCAAGAGCGGAATATTGACCTACCTAGGATGACAATTTCCTATTACATGAAGAGGTTTCTGAGATTCATACAGGGAAGATGAATTGAAATAATAACATTGGGGCTTAATTAGAAGCATGTGCTTAGCAGTGGGTACTGCAAAGTACATTTTTGAAACTATCGCTGCTAAATTTATTTCCATGTGATCTTGAAAAAAAAATTGTGGTGTTCTGACAAAAATAGAAAAGTAGGAAAATGCTCTGCTAGGGTTTTGAGCAATATTCAAGGAGATTTCATGGCCGGAAGAAGACTTGTTATACTTGAAGACTGGTGATACTTGTTATGATTGCTGAAGGGAAGAGGAGGAGACGCCACGCACACTTGTGGGATGCAAGTGTAGAAGCCAAGAAGGATCAATGATGAAGAAACTAGCATTGGTTAGGAGTGATACCTAGCTAGACGGAGTCTAGGGTTTTCACGGTTTCCCTAGCTAGGGATTAGAGAGCTTCAGATTGTACCAGCCTATGATAAGTTGTATGCAGATGTGCTTCATCTCATATATATGAATGAACTGTTTCTATGCAGGAAGCAGAGACATAAGCCAACTTTTGTAGCTGAGACATAAGTCGAGTTCTGGATCATCTAAGGAAGGTCGAAGCAAGTTTGGTAAGAATTTCCAAGTCTATTCCATTCTTTGTTTGAAATATAACTGCTGGGCAGAATTTTGACTAGAAAAGGACCTGTTTTTGGATTCCTCACCGATTCTGTCTGAGGCCTAAAACTCGGCCTATATAAGGCCTAATTTGGGCTCACTCTAAGGTCAATATCTGGGAAAGCTTTCGGCCCTGGCTAGGGCACATCTGAAGCCACATTTCAAAGTCACTTTGAAGGTACTCTTGTAGAAATGGAGCAGACCTTTGGTGCCTGTTTTTGACATGTTCTGGAACAGTCTTTATTACTTGCCCTTGTAGCAGATTTGCAGCAAAATTGAAGTAGCACTTGTTGACCTATCCTTAAGTTTTGTTGAAGCAGACTCTAATATCTGTTTTGAAGCGGAGACCAGACCTTGACATATACACTGTGGCAGACCTTTGATAAATGGAAGCAGACCTTTGACATGTGTTAAGGCAAGTCAGAGGCAACATTTGCAGCAGATCCTTTTGGAGCAGATCTTCAATTTGTAGCAGACCATTTCTTGAAACAGACTTTGAGAACTGTAGCATACCAGATCTTTGAAACCCTTGTTGAAGTCCTGGAGCAAGTTGTTGAGATAAAGACAGAGTGAGGGCACTTGCATTAATGATTTGAAGATTTGGATGTTGTTGTAATTGGGTCATTCTCCCCGGTACGGGAACCCAAGAAGATTTTGTTTAATCTTTTATTCTATAGGGTGGCAGGGTGATACTAGGGAAGGAAGTTGTAGCTTCTTTTAGGAGGTTGTCACCTCCTTCCTGTGGGAGCTGGTAAATCTTAGGGTTGTAGCCCTTCCAGTCGTCACTGGTAAATACGGAAGTTGTAGCTTCCCTTGTAATATAAATAATTGTTCACACATATCTTGTGTTCCTTTGATGTGATGTTATTGGTTAATTGTTTTGATATTTAAATTGTTGAAATTTTTGAAAAACTGATTCACCCTCACCCCCTCCCCTCACCCCAGGCCCTCTTCTCAGTGTTTTCAACATTTGCACCCATTCTGACAGACCCAAATGGTTTCGTAGACCTGAAGGTAAATCAATGCTTCAGTAGATGCATCAACAAGGTTTACTATGGCATTGGGATAAGGAGATCTGTAGGATGCAAAGAAACTAAGCACATCATACACAAAACCTGTATGTTCTGTTAGCATTGTTGCTTCAATAATTTCAAGGATGACCCTCATGCCTGTCTTATTTCTGTTAGCAGGGAAAGCATTTTGCCCTGTGTTAAAACTTAAATAGTGGATAACATCATTTCTGACATGTACTTTCTTTCTGGATAAAATGGATAATAGTGTGCATTCATTACATTTATTTCAGCCACAGCATGCTTCCGTGACACTGGTGAAAATCTATCCACATAAATAACCTACACAAGAAAGTAAACACAGAATACAAATGGAGTGATTAGAATAGATAAAACCAATGCTAACATTTCATACTCACGATATAACGATTTCCTTTATAGAAAGTATCATTATAAACATGCAAACATTACATACCTGCATGGCCCTGATGATTGTTCCAACAAATGGAATCTGATCATGAGACTCTGAGGAAACAATACTTGGAAAAAGCTCGTAGAAAAACAAAATTGGATCTGTATATGACACATGGTTTGACACTACTATTGGCGCAACTTCTCTTGAAGCAGGCTTCCCAGAACGTCGTATCCAGTGATACCTGAACAAACTCGGTCATATCACAATCAAAAAATTTCAACAGAGCCTGCAAATTTGCTGACCTTAGTAACACAAACTTCTAGCTTTCAACCAAATTCAAAATTTGACAGAATCCTTACTGCCCTCTAATGCTATCAATGTCTGATACATTTGTGATCCAGATGCAGAATTCATTAACTCAAGATAGTCCTGCAAGGCATAAAATGCAATCTCTAGGATGTAATCCTAATCATCCAAGTTCTTTCATATGCCTAATAAAGGGTTTATAAAACGAAAGTTTTGCTATACTGCAGATAACATAAACACATATGATGGAACAGAATCAATCTACTTTTACAGCCATTAGATGCCCTAATGACCAATAAATAATGTGGATACCATTACATTATAGCCTGGAGGTCAATGACCCATGCATTATAAATATAAAAATCATTTAGAGAAATTGCTGGAAGGGAATAACTACACTCAGAAAAATGTTTGAACACAACGAGACATGTTTAAGACTCAATTGAACCCTTCAGTGATTTGAAAACATTTTCAACAATGCCTCAATAAAAAAAATAATTAGACAATCCTTGAAAGGGCATTACATGAAGAAATATTGTTAAAAATTCATGTCAATTCTGCACACTGGCCACCATGTCAGCAATGCCACATCAGCAGTCCCCCTTGAGCACTAGACCATACAATGGAGAAAGACTGCAAAATAGGTTAAAAGGAGAGTTGGAGGAACTCTTAGAGAGAGTGTTTACATTTCGGGGGAGAGCTTCAAAACCATGTGCAGGCCGGTAGGAGAGCACCATCAACGTCCAAATGACAATCCTATTTTACACTGAGGCAGCCAAAGACTATGGTGATAGATTTAATGTCATCTGGAAAGCATGAAAAGATCAACAAAGGCACTTGTAAGAGATGGTAGGAATTGTTCAAGATGTTATACTCCCACACTGACATGAGGTTGTTGACAGAACTATGACAATTGGAAATTCAAAATTAGAAACAATCTTGCTGTAAGAAATCTTTATAATAATCTGAATGCAAAATAGTTCAGGCCAATTAAAGGGGCAAACAAAAAGCCATTTGATATGTCTAGAGAACAGCAATGAGAAATCACTCACAGACAAGAAGGAAATCTAATAGCAAGTATGCACGTAACAAACGAGATTGTTAGAACTTATAACTGCGAAGATTTTGTACACTTACTTGTATTAGCTACATATATAATATAGGAGTACAAAACTGTTGGAAAAAGATTGTCTTTGACCAACATAGAACAAAATACAATAAAGTGGACCAAGTCCCCTAAAAAGGTCAACCGACTTTTAATTAAGTACAGAAAAGAGAAAGTACAAATATAATATATGTGAACTGTGACCACGTCAGTAGATTGTGACTCATCAATTTTTCCCTGCTAAGGAGAAATTGTACTCAATTTCTGCCAACTGACTCAAGTGGCAACTCCAGCGTCACAAACCCATGCATGCAGTGAGGCACTGTCTTAACACAACTTTCTTTTATGATAAGACCTATTGCCCACCAAAAGTGGGTACCCCTATTCATCTTCTTCCATCCAGCAGCCAGCAGCCACTGACAGCCACCTTGTAGCCAACGAAGGTGCCAGTTTATTTCCGCTCCCTAAGTTGTATGTTTTCTCGCCCATTTGTCGAGATCATATGTTAGAAGGTGGGCAAACAGACCCAAAAGGTATGTTCTTCATCGTGAAGTTGGGTGCTTGTGCTTATTTTCCATTTGGGCATCTTAGGAATTTGGGCATATCTTGGGAATGGATTATTGGGTGACTTGGAAGAAGGGTGGGTTTTGACCATGGTTTTATTCCCTCACCTTAAATGGGGGGGTTGATATTCAATCCTATTATCATGGCATCTCCCCTATTGACCTACTGCTTTTAGGAAGGGCACTACTTGAGAAACCTCAACTTTGGTAGCATGGTCCCATTTTCACGTTCCACATTTTTTACTCCCCTCTAGACATTACAAGCCCTATTCACCATTTTCTTTCTCTAGGTCCACATGACCACTGGGTCCACAAGGCACTAGCACACACCCTCCCCTTGTCTACGTAAACATTGCCCCGGAGGTTGATGCAACTAAAAGAAAGTTAAAAGCATATTATGGCCACAAGCAAGAAAGAAAAGAAATATAAAATCACAAAATGCAAAAGATGGTTGGGACATTCAATATAGCACATGGGCAAAAGTCAAACAGGAGCTCTACCCCTTATCATTATGGCCATCACCCTGGTTCCTAAGGCCCATGAGTGCCCCTCACATCATTAAAGGAACCCATGCACGTCCCAACCCCTAGTGGGCTATGAACTGCCCCATCTTAAGGGGGTAATAACTACCTTACATCATTCACATCGTGCTCTCATTTCCTAGAGCTTCGAGCAGTAATACAAAGAAAAAAATCAAGAAAAGGCAAAAGGCAAATAAAGAGGGGTGGAAAGCAAGGCAGGGGTAACTCATGTAACCATGATTGTTCCCTCCTCACATCTACACACTCGATATGTGGACTTCCTCATTATTGCTATCCTTGTACCCATAGCATTTGGTCTTGAGACCCTTGCATCCCCATCCATTTCATCATCATTCACATGCCACCTATTAATTGAAGGATGTACCACGGACATGTCTTTCCACTTAGGCATTGAGAACACCTAATAGGATTGCTTATTAACCACTCCTACCTAGGGAGGTAACACTACTTCGAGATCAAAAATCCAAATTTGGAAGAGAAGCCCATATGAAGTCCCAATTTGCCCTTTACTAACAAGCTTGGTCCACTTAGACGCACTAATGATTAATTGTGCGTGGTGGTAAAGATGCAGCACTGGACATTATGTGTGATCAGCAAGTGGTTTCCATCGTAGGTTGGGCAACTTAATTGGTGCCCAAGTCCACTAGAGGAACATATAAGTTATAACCTCCAAGTGAAGCGTTGAGAGCCATGGGACTCTTATTACTTGCAGAGCATCATTCCATTCCATGGGCACCTTCAACACCACAGCAATCTGCGTTTTGCCCCACATTATTCATGAGATGATGCACTTTGACCAATTTGCCCCAGTCGGCTTCGCAATGATCACAAAGTTTGGCAACCAATCCGAGGCACAAATGAGGTTTGTCTCACCTTTGACAATTAAGAGGGGCTTTAGGCTAAAATTAGACTTAATAGAACCAGTGTTTTAAAAACCGGTCGGTCTAAACCAGTAACCGGTCAAACTGGCTGGTTAGCAAGCCCATTGGGTCAAACCGGCTTAAAAACCCGGTTTACCTCCTCATTTCGCCTTTTTTTGCCCTAACCGGCCGGTTTGTGGTCAAACCAGTGGGTTTGTCCTAAACCAGTCAGTTTATTGCCAAAGCAACTATAACCCCCCCAATATGTGTTTTTGTGAGTTTTGAAGTTGGCTTGAGGAAAATTTGGGGTTGTTTTCCTCCAAAAATAGTCCCTCCAAGAAAAATATGCCTACGCTCTCATTTTCCTAACACATCTCAACCCTAACAATGTTGGCAATTAACGGTAATGTTAAATTCTTAAAGTAAAAGTGACATTTCCTTTAATTCTCATTTTCATCCTTTTACTTAAATTTTTAACATTACCATGAAATGACTCGGGATGTTTGAGAGTGGTTTCGACCTCGTTGGATTTCATATGGAGAAACTAGAATTTTAGATTTCACTCAAAATTCAGCAGACTTAATGGTTTTCAGGATTTCATGGTTTGGGGTTTGCAATGTTTCCATCTAATGCTATCATGCATGAGGGTATGAGATTGGCATTTGATCAAGAGAATGAAGCCCTTTAAGAACCTTGATCTTGGTGGCATTGATTGTTGAACTTTGTTGATGTTGGTGGTACTGATTGCTGAACTCCTCTACCATGGACAAGAATGCACCCTTCACTCAATGGAAAACCACTGGTTAGGCATGCTAATCTTTTTCTACCACATTATAAGGTTGAGGAGATGAACCCTTCACTCAAACCAAAATCATTGGTTAGGCATGTTAAACCTTTTCAATTTCTATCATGTTATAAGGTTGAGCAATCTAAGTCTGAAGACTTTGAGCTAGATGATGTTCATGTATCTCTTGTTGAAGATGTTTATGTATATCTAGTAGCGTTGAATCAATGGTGAGTTTCATGAGTGACCATGTTGATGAGTGATTTGTAGAACTTTTGATGTCTATTTTTGCTTGTAGAGGAGTTTTAGGAGTCCTCAAACTCGGAGGCATATTATTTATGTAGCTCATGTTGATGATCTCTTGTCTAGTAGTGGTGATGAGTTCGATCATGATGAGGAGTGATCATGTTGTTGATCACTAATATGTAGACTTGTAGTAGTTCAGTGACCCCATAGCTTAGAGCATTGTTTTCGGACTCTAGAGGCCATTTAGAGCCTCATTGATTATGTAATTTGTTGCGGATATGTATTGCACTCTATGCCATTTTGATATATTCATCTTTACATGGTATATAGATGAGCAAACCTTGCATATTTTGTTTCTATTGGCTTGGAATCATGGTTTTAAATCTTAAAATAGTTGTTTTCATTAAAAATTAATTATTTAATGTATTTTTTTAAACCGGTTCGTTTAGACCTGACCAGTCCCGGTTCATTAGGTGGACCGGTCCGGACACCGATTCCAATTTTTAAAACATTGGATAGAACATGTATAAATAGAAGAGACCTCATTTGAGTCTTTCATCATCATCACACTTGGAATTGGACTTCTTGAGAAGAACTCACACTAGTTTCTTTTGGCTAATTGAGATCTTTTGGATGCATTTCAATATTTGGAAGTTATTTTTTATTGTCTTTGGAGTTACTTTTTTAGATAATGGATGGATATACTACATATTGTCTTGTAAGTGCTTATTGTTGAAGATTCTTTGTTTTGAAATTGTCTAATGTATGGAATTGTTGCTTCTAGGTCATGTTATTTTGTGCCCTAATTGTTGAAAATTAATTTTAAAAGTCTATCTAGATGAGTATTGCATATGTTATTCATTGTACAACATGTAACGAATGTTCCTAGTGGACGAAATCTTTAATCTCTCCATCAAACTTCATTTTCTTTGGAAGTAGGTAAATGCTAAAAGTTGATACTTAGGACATCAATTTTTTTTAGCCTCCTTAGAAAGGATCTAGCTTATCTATTTCATCCTTGACTCCATATGCCTAAAGGACAAGGCACTAGTCCAAGTCATTGGTGATCAATCCTAAATTTTTTACATAATTTTCTCCCCTAAAATTAGTCCTTTTAAGGCTAGGGCGAAAATCTAGGGCTTGCAACGAAATTTTAGGGAGCAAGTTTTTTGGCGATTTGAGAGCCTAAACATCAAACTTAGGGTCTAAGCTACCTATTCTCCAAGTTTGGTGGGCATCCACTCAAATTTCATCCATAGAATCTCTTGCCCTAGGTGTTGTTCCAAGAGGAAAACCCTAGTTCTTTTCCCCTCAACTTGAAGACTTCCTTGAAGGTTGTATGAGCTTAGTACTTGTTGAACTAAATCATAAGAAGCCTTTTCTTTTGGGCCTTGACTTTGTGAATACCTATCACCATCAAAAAATCTAAAAAACCCTAGATCTAGAGCCTCTTCTTCTAGGGCTTTTCTTTGAGAGCGTTTTTGTTTCTTTTAAGCCTTGAAACGTTATTGAGTCTCTCTCTTGAATGAGTTCTAGCTTGATCGCTTTGTGCCTTATACCTAGCATATCTATTTTAAGTGATCTCCTTCCTACCGGGACTCTTCCCATCGATGAAAGTTTGTTAATAGTAGGGGATTTTGGCTAAGGTGACATTAGGCCTCTACCGCATTGTTAGCACTTAGTCTAGCTTTTGTCTTGTAGTGTTTCCCTCTCCAAGGCCTACTATATTTTGTGGTAACATTTTGACATCATTGTTGAGGACATGAGAAGTATGTCTTGTTCCCATACAACAATATAGATTCTCATTTGGCAACTCCATTGGAAGAATGAAACCCTTGTTCTTCATTGAACCTCAAAGTCAATGCTTGTAGGGTGAAGCAAGCATCTCTCAAGGCATTTTAAATTCATCTTGGCGACTCCCTTTTTGGTTGTTCCGCGAAACTGAAGGAAATGGCTCCTTGGGATCCACATGATATTGACATTTCTGAATTTCTACATATAGAAGAAAGCAAATGGGATATCGGTCATCGTTTTGACAACGATCCAATATATGACACTGATGATGACACTATCCTTTTCTCGTCTTCTTCATCATATCACTCCAAGAATATTTCTAAGGGAAATGATGAGAATGATATGCCCAAGGAGGCTCTTGAAAGGGAGTTCATGAGCTTGATTGTTGGATCCTCCTTTCTTTGTTTACAAGAAAGAATTCAATGGTACAACTTCGATTTGTTCCCTTCATCCACGACTCCCTTCCACGATGAATGGATTTCTTATTTTCCCACCTCTCACCCTGGTGATACTGCATATGAATATTGTTATTCTTGCTCTTCGATTTATCTCATGATTAACTATAACAACAATTGATTTTATATTGATCTAATGATATGTTGGTTACATTGGTTGTGTGACTATACATAGCTCTTGCATAATATGTTGGCATGCATGGTAGTGTAGATGCATTGCATATTATGTTTGCATGGCTAACATCATCATATCATGTTCTCATGCTAGAGTGATTGCATTTAGAGTACACTTGCACTCAGAAAAGGTTTACTTTTTTGTATGGATTTATTATTTGATGAAAAACATAGGCAATAAAGTACACCCAACGCACATGTTTCCAAAAGTTGTTTTATGGTGTGCAGGATACAGGTCTACGTCCCAAGAGATTGTTGGAGTTCTCATGACCTCCCCGCATGAGTATATGGATCATGCACTCTACGGTGAGCTCATGTCCTAGTTGAAGCCAGATGTTGCCCACCAAAAGTGGGTACGCCTATGAGAGCTTTTCTCCTATTCATCTTCTGTCATCTGGCAGCGAGCAGCCCCTGATAGCCATCTTGTAGCCGATGTGAGGTGTCAGTTTATCTTCGCTCCCTGCATCAGTTGTACGTTTCCTCACCCATTTGTAGAGAGAATATGTTAGAAGATGGCAATTTGACCCAAAAGGTATGTTTTTCATTATGCAATCAAGTGCTTATGCTTGCGTCTTGGGTGTGGTTTATTAGGTGACTTCGACGAAGGAAGGGTTTTGACCGTGGTTTTGTTCCCTCACCTTAACTAGGGGGTTAATCTTCAATACTAGTCTCGTGAGATCTCCCCTATTAGCCTGCGGCTTTAGGAAGGGCACTACTTGAGAAACCTCGATTTTGGTAGTGTGGTCCCATTTTCCTGTTACACATTTTTCACTCCCCTCTGCACTTTACATGCCTTATTTCACCATTTTCCTTCTTTGGGTCCACAAAGCACTGGCACACACCCTCCCCTTGTCAACATATTTGTGTTGGCCCTGGGAACATTGTCTTGTAGGATGCAACTAAAAGAGAGTTAAAAGCATATCACAGCCACAAGCAAGAAACAGAGGAAAAAGAAAATCACAATATACAAAAGATGGCCGAGACATTTAACATAACAAGTGGGAAAAAGCCAAACATGGGCTCTACCCCTTATCATTATGGCCATCACCCTGGTTCCTAAGGCCCATGAGTGCCCCTCACATTATTAAAGGAATCCATGCATGTCCCAAAACCTGGTGGGCGATGAACTGCCCAACCTTAAGGGGGTAATAACTACTTTACATCATTCACAACATGCTCTCATAACCTGGAGATCCGAGCAATAATATAAAGAAAAAAATCAAGAAAAAGTGAAAGGAAAATAAAGAGGGGTGGAAAAAGAAAGGTTGGGGTAACTCATGTAAACATGATTGCTCCATCCTCACATCTATACACTCCATATGTGGACTTCCTCATTACTGTTATCCTTGTACCCATGGAATTTGGCCTTGAGACCGTTGCGTCCCCATCCATTTCATCATCATTCACATGCCACCTATTAATTGAAGCATGTATCACGGACGCGTTTTTCCCCTTTGGCGATGGGAACACCTAAATTCTCATAGGATTTCTCATTAACCACTCCTACATAGGTAGGTAACACTACTTCGAGATCAAAACACCAGAGTTGGAAGAGAATCCCCATATAATGTCTCAATTTGCCCTTGACTAACAAGCTTGGTCCAATTAGATGCACTAATGATTAACTGTACGTGATGGTGAAGATGCAGCGCTAGACATTATGTGTGATTAGCAGGTGGTTTCCATCAGAGGTTGGGCAATTTAATTGATGCCCAAGTCCACTAAAGGAACATATAGCCATGGGACTCCTATTACTTGCAAAACATCACTCTATTCCATGGGCACCTTCAACACCATAGCAATCTACACTTTGCCCCATAATATTCATGAGATGATGCACTTGGACTAGTTTGCCCCGGTCAGCTTAACAGTGATCACATGGTTTGGCAGTTGATTCGAGGCCCAAATGACGTTTGTCTCACCTTTGAGACATGGGAGGGCTAGCACCATTCTCTAAGCCCTCAACGTTGGAGCAAAACCAACTTATTCTATCACTAGGAGACCAATGAGATGCATTTTGTGTAATGACCCACTTTGAGTTATCAAGAACATGGAAATATTAGCATGCATATGATCGCTACATATGCATGTATCGCGTGCACTATATTAGTATGCGTACTAACTAATTACGGAAAATGTCCAAATCTAAGGTAATGAATTAATTATCAAAGTGGTAAGTAAATACCAACATACTAGAATCTAGTGAATATACTTGTGGAGTACTTTATGTACCACCATCATAATATAACTAGTACATTATTCAAAATACATAAATACAAAGGATTTTGATTAACTAAAAGAAATTATATATTATATACTATGTTGCATGAGTTTTGGAACATGGGAATGTTGGAAACTTGGGTATGGGTGTCCGAATCGGCTACAAGTTTCCCCAAAATTTACAGGAAACGACTAATCGAGAGTGGTAATATTATATAATAAAAAATAGAAATTATAAAATATAAAAAATATTATAATAGCATCTATAATCCGCTGCAATTATAATAGCAGCATATAAACACCAGACTGAGATGATAATTGCACCAAGGGAAGTGAGGTGTCTTATGTGGCCAAGGCGGAGAGGGGGGGTGATCTATCAACTCTGTGTGTGTGGGGTTGTGAATGTAACAATGCATTGAATCTAGGCAATATATAGGGTGGGTTGAATTTGGACACTAGTCTTATCTACGAGACATGCATATGATAGCTACATATGCATGTATCGCATGCACTGTATTAGTATGCGTACTAACTAATTATGGAAAATGTCCAAATCTAAGGTAGTGAAGTAATTATCGAAGTGGTAAGTAAATATCAACATAACAAAATCTGTGAATATACTTGTGGAGTACTTTATGTACCACCATCATAATAGAACTAGTACATTATTCAAAATACATAAATACAAAGGATTTTGATTAACTAAAAGAAATTATATATTATATATTATATACTATGTTGCATGAGTTTTTGGAACATGGGAACGTTGGAAACTTGGGTATGGGTGTCCAAAACGGATAGAAGTTTCCCCAAAATTTACAGCAAATGGCTATAATAAAAAAAATAAAAAATATTATAATAGCGTTTATAATCCGTTGCAATTATAATAGCAGCATATAAACACCAGAGTAAGATGATAATCGCACCAAGGGAAGTGAGTGTCTTATGCGGCCAAGGCGAAGAGGGGGGGTGATCTATCAACTCTTTGTGTGTGGGGGGTTGTGAATGTAACAATGCATTGAATCTAGGCGGTATATTGGGTGGGTTGAATTTGGATACTAGTCTTATCTAAACCCCGGTATGATATGTACCTCTTCGCAAGTTAAGAAAGGTCGCAGATAAATAAGTCGAGTTTATCAAAACCTCGAAATGGATATCAAACCCCAATTTAGATGGGTTTGTGCTCGTTTCACACACTGCATAAATATGGTAAAAACAAATCCTCAGTTGCCCAATGTATTTGAAATCATTATGATTCTATTTGAAGGGACGACAAAATGACTCCAGCTCATACAGATGAATAATTCAATCTTTGTGGGAGAAAAGCCATGTTCAAACAACCCCATTTAAGAGAACAGGGACCCTGAATGCGAAACACACACATAATTCCTTACCATACTATAGCTAATTTTAAAGTTTCATGGACACCCAAAAGCTGCATATACAAATCAACGTGCAAAACCATATGAAGGTTTGGCGGGAACTGGAGTTTTTTTGCGCCAATTCAGTTGTAGGAACATTGGAACTCCAAAAAAAATAGTTTTCAATGCTCTCAAAGCTGTCCCCAACTCCCGTTGTAGCTCTCGCTGAAAATGTAACGTTCCCATACAATTCCAAAGCTCCTGGAAACGCGAGAACCATTGGAATGGGTTTCCCACCTCTCGGGAGCGGTTCCGATGTAACAAAGATTATATATCAAATTAAAAGAACTAACTATGTAAATATATAAGTTCTAAGTTGAATTATTAAAATTAAAGGGGAGGCTATATTACTATAAAAGAACTAACCTTATAAATCTTGTCTAAATGTCAAACTTTCAAAAGTGGTATAATTTAATAAAATATTAAATTAAATCTTTAAAAGTTTGGTACTACTTAACTCACTTAAAATATCACTTGAAAGTGATGAATGTCCATATATAAACAATGACAACCTCTTTTAAAACACTATGAGAGGACACATAAATGAGAGAAGGCAAGAATCCATGCCTCATAGTTAGAGTGGTGGAGGGTGAATAGACAGTGATGTTTGGAATACAAGTGGATAGAGGAGGCATACGGAGGGGGGTTTTCTTTTGGACGGAGAGACAAAAGAATTTTTACACAGAGAGATAGAGGAGGAATTACAACAGAGAGAGTCACAGAGGAAGATTGAGTTTTATTGTTCTCGAAGCTTTTGAGCACAGGGGCCAGAGTGCTTCAATTGTGAAGTATTCTGGAGTTGGGTACCAAGGTTGTGCCCAGTTTGGCAGAGAGGATTCGGTCATTTTCATAATGGGAGTAAATTTGAAGCGACGATAGCTCAGAATCGACTTCAAACGAGGAATTCTTGATAAAATTGAATAATATGTTCTGTGTATTAAATTGATAAAATTCTTGTTTAAATTGTAGCCGGTGAATTCTAGTAGAATTTAGAAATCAAATTTTCAGTTTGGCCATTACATTTTTTAAATTAGTAGCTCTACATCATTAAATTGTTGCCTTCTATCATCTCTTGAATATATGTGTTAGTTGTAGAAATTTCTCTACACGCTTCTGCTATATCTGATAAATTAAGTATCTAGGATGAATGTTTAATCATCACATATCTTCTTCTTTCATCTATCACAATCAATTGAAGAATTACATGTTGTCAGGATTGAAGATCAACACTTTGAAAATCTCTGAAACTTTAGATTGTATAAGTATAAATGGTTTGAATCATTGGTCATCCATTTAAATCAAATACCTCACTTAGATGCTTTGGCACAGCTCCCGAGCCTAGAACTATCTTCAAAGATACAACAAAAATAATAGCAAAGGGTTGAGAAACCCCCTTTGTGTTTTCTTCTTATGATTTGTCTTTGGCAAGTCCTAAAGTGCTTGATAGGAGTCCTTGAATCCTTGTGCTTGGAGTTGGTTCCTTCAACTGAGAAGTTACCCAACTCAAAGCTTCCCCTAACATGTGTCAAGTTGATGGCTACACACTTGCAAGAGATTGTTAGCACCAAAGGACTAGCTTGTGCAATGGTAAGAGAAACTTAGTTGCTCAACCAAAAACAACTAAACTCTCTGCTATCAAGAGAAATTCACTAGCCAAAGATTATGGTAAACTAATTCACAAATATATATCCAATAAATCGGCAAATGATGATTAACAAACCACAAGCAAGATGTATACATGAAAGCACAATAACAAATGAGAACAATTATACCTCAAGGAAACAAGGAGAACATCCACACCAAAGCTTTGAACCCCCAAAGACTTTTTATTGATAGCAAAAGATAGTACAAAAATTTGGTAGTGTTTCACTAAGCCCAGAGCTTCCAACCATGGACGAATGAGAACCAAAGGGGCTTATTTATATAAGTGAGGGAGGAAATCCCAATGATAAAATGATCAACCAAGCGGCAATGGGTGACAAATTCCAAACAAAAATGAGTTTCCAAGTGTTGAAAATGTAACTAATGTCGATCTTCACAATGTAATAAAATGTAAATTTTATCATTGACATATTTATTATTATTTATTTTTTGTCAAAGCATGTTCCTTATGCTTATAAAAGTCAAAAAGAAATTATTTTGAGTCAAAAAAATGTACTTGAGCCATGTCCCATTTGGACATTTGTAAGAAAAAGAATTTTGATTTTTTATTGAGTCAAAGTCCACCAAAATATACAATTTGGCCCTCCTTGGGAACAAGTCGGCCTAGGCTCCAAGAGCCACCTATTCGACCTATTGGACCAATATATATAGAGGGCAGTTCGATCATTTTGGAGGACATTCACTCATCATCATCATACATATCTTTTGCACATGTGTAAGAGTTTTTGTGAAGAAAAAAAAATGAAATTTTGATCTAGTTACAGGGCCGAATTTCAGAGCTAATTGCAGGCCCAAAAATTCAAGTGTGCGATTTCAATAAGGCCTGAAAATTTAAAAGCAAAATTTCAGGAAGACCAATTTGACCTATGTTGACTTTTCACTGTGGAGGTGACTTGGAGGAGGGCTGGACTTGGAGTTTTGGTGGCAATTTTGGGTCTTGGTCTTGGTATTGGATATCTCATTTTGATCTAATTCTATAAGAGAAGGATTGTTGTTGGATTTTCCCCCTTGTGGGCTTTTGCCCTAGCTTGGATCCTAATTCCTAGTGTCTCTTGTCTTTTGTGCACTATGATCTCTATTTTCTTATTTTGAATGGTAATTGTTTGATGAATAATAAAGGAAACACAAAAGAAGAACACTAAATAACTTCACAAGTAATTATCATGTTAAGAAATTCCCCCTTGCATTGGAATTTAACATGGTATCAAAGTTATGGTGAAGGCAGGAGCACCATTGAAGGAGCCCTAATCGGGACTAAGTTTGGTGTACCTAAGAAGCTAAGATCACTGTTCAATGGCATGGAATCTAAGGCACCCTCCTCGGTAACATAAGATCAAGTTGTGGCACATTCTATCTCTGTGAATACAAAGCTACAAGACACCAGCTTCTGTGATAATGATGATGCAAGTTCTCTGTAATGTCTCTTCTTGATGATGCAAGTTTATGTAATAATGATATGAGTTTCAATAACAAGTCTATCCTTGGTGACATGAAAACCGTATGGAACATTTTTGTGCTTATGCGAGTTCTTGTAGCATCTATTGTTGGCATTATGATACAGGTGTTGTCTTTGATGGCAACTTACTCAGAGGCATGATACAAGTGTTGTCCTTGATGGCAACTCACTCAGATGACAGATCATAGTGCAGCAAGTCAAGAGAGAGATATATGCAGGTTAACCTTGATTAATGTGCATATACACGTGGGTGAGCAGAACAAAAGGCACGTATACGTACACACGCAGGTTCACAGAGGGAAAGGCGCGTACATGTTGGAAAACTAAGTTTTGGTCAGTGGTATTTGGTCCATGGTATTTTGGTATTAGTCCATGGTATTTGGTCCAAAGTGTTGACCCCTGGTATTGGATCCAAGGTATTGGTCCTACATGGTTTTGGACCATGGTATTGAGAGAGGCCTAAACCTATATAGGGAGAAGATCATTAGGCCAAGAGGGCAAGAGAGGAAGTGATGAATATCTGATGAAGTGTGAGATCTAGTATGAAGGTTATGTTTTTGTGATGCTTTGCTTGATCTGAACCAAGGATGCACTCATGTGGATGATGATGAACGATGGATCGGGATCTTAAGGCTTGGAATGTTTTATCATTATATGGTTTGATCATGGATAGACTAGATCTGAATTATTGACACATGTTTATGTTATGCTCTGGGTATAATTGATGTCTGGAATAGCTGCAAAATTATAAGTTAGAATTTGCAGATCTGTACGCGGGTTCGCTTTAGTAAAAGCGCGTATACACGCATGTTGGGTTCATCAGAGTAGCGTATCCAGTATGAAGTATGATATTTTGAGGTTGCAGTTGGATCTGGTTGTTATTACAAAGTTCTGTTGTCTGTTATGTGTTCTGGTCACTGTGTTGTTGACAAGGTTTCAGTGTTTCAATATTGGGTATTCAGAGATCGATGAAGCAGGTGTAGTTGATGGGTGTTTTGCAGTGGTGATTGATTTTGTGCTTCAATGTTGTTGATGGGTCCAGTATGAAAATTGGATGAAACGTGGCCTTCAGACTATGGTGTTGTGCTTCAGGAGTATCCAGTATGAAAATTTATGAAACGTGGTCCTGGAGGAAGAAAGAAGATCGTAGCCTTCCATAGGCCGGCACCTACATACTAGGAAAAATATCGGCCAGTACACGAGCCAGGGGGTTGTAGCTCCCTTCCAGGAGCAGCTGGAAAACGAGTGAAGGTTGGAGCCTTCTGTAGGCTGGCGCGTACATACTAATAAATGGATCAGCTAGTACAAGAGCTAGGGGGTTGTAGACTTGTAGCTCCCTTCCAGGAGAAACTGGAGAATGAGAGAAGGTTGTAGCCTTCAGCAGGTAGAAGCCTGCATACTGGTAAAAGACTGCACCAGTACATAAATATTGTAAAAAGAAGTTTCTTATTAAAGGAAGATAGAGACGAATTGCAGCAGGTGGTTTTCACCCACATTGGGTTTCCACCTTACATCATGGTGTTCATGTGTGCTTCTTATGTGTGATGATCTGTTCTGTTTTACTGCACCCGTTTACTGTTCATATGGTTAATAATGTTCTGATGCACTCATTGAAGATCAACTAACTAAATCATAAGTTTACTAGAAATACGCTAGTTGCTTTAATCACAGTTGCGTATACAAGTGGGTATCACTAACTGAAGTAGTGTATATGAATCTGATAAAGGAAATGAAAATATTATTGATTTGCTAATATTGATTCACCCCCCCTCTCAGTATTATTTCCAACAATTGGTATCAGAGCAGGTCCTTTGGTAGAAGCTTGATCGCTTGAAGGAGATCCATAGAACAATGGGAAAGAAAGCGCGTCAAAAGAAGAAGACAGCTCAAAGGAACAATGACAGCCTGCCGTTGCATGGAAGCAATTATTCAGATCCTGAATCACCTCAGATTGAAGATGAACAAGCAAATGAAGCATCAGATAAAATCATAGATCAACAAGATCTACCTAGCAAAAGGGAGAGTGCCCTCAACGAAGAAATTATCAGCTTAAAAGCTCAGCTGGAATGTGCCTTCAGAGTTCGTCAAATGAAAGAGATTCTCAAACTAAGGCAACAAACGGAAGAAGGAAGGAAGTCTGAAGAAATTTTGAAGAAGCAATGTCTAGCAAAGGAAGAACAACATCAGGTTGAGGTAAATATCTTGAAAGGTAAATTAGAAGAAAAGGATAAACTAATACGATTTCAAGACGGTAGTCAAAGGTCGCCTGCTATCAAAATTGGTCTTGGTTTTTATGAATTTGTTGAAGGTGAATCTAGCTCACAAGGTGAGGCAAGGAACTCTAATGAGAAAATCTGAAATGCTCAACAAGGAGATGAGAAGACAACCCCATCAACACCCAAGGAACAAAATTCCTCAAAGAATATCTTTTGCTCCTAACTATGGAAGTGATAGACGATTATTTCCTCCGATGAATAATGTTGAATGTTATGTATGTCATAATCTTGGACATGCTGCAACCAGATGCAGAAGTAGAATGGTTCAAGACCATCACACAGAAAGATCATCACAGTCCAGGTATTTTAAGGGATATTGTTTTTCTTGCAATATGTTTGGTCACAAAGTTGTTGATTGCTACATAAGGAATATGAAACATGTAAGATGTTATGCATGTAACAAGCTTGGACACATAGCAAAGGAATGCAGGAGAAGATTTTGGGAACCATACCAAAAGAAGAAAACATCTTCACAGTTGAAGATATGGAAGAAAAAGGAAGTACAGCCAGAAAGATTTGGCATAGCAAAGTACACAGACATGACAGACTCAGAGGAAGCTGAAAGACTGGAACATCAGTGTTCTAAATATCATACGCAGGTTTCATGAAGACAAGTCACGTATATACGCGAGTTAGTGCTGCACAGTCGCGTATATGATGTTCTGAAGAAAAGCAGCAGTACTTTAGTCTAATATGGTTCAGTCACTGTTTGATGATGGCATGGCACAGGTTCAGGGGGAGCATATACTTCAAATAATGCATTGTTGGCATTATGGTTAGAAGTCTTTGGCGATGATGCTTATTGACACTTCTTGCTTGACCAAGAGAATGGATTGCAAGTTACAGACATTGCATGTGCTCAGGGGGAGCATGGACAAATTGGTACATCTTGGGATGTACAAAGGGGGTGCTTGATCAGAAACTTCAGCATGTAATCAGGGGAATATGGACAGCAAAATGTATATCAAAGAAGAGAATATCTTGGTCCGCCCTTTGCCTTTGATGTCAAAGGGGGACAGTGACTTGGTGTGGTGGTTGTCATCAAGTCCAAAGGGGGAGATTGTTGGCATTATGATACAAGTGTTGTCCCTGATGGCAACTCACTCAGAGGCATGATACAGGTGTTGTCCTTGATGGTAACTCACTCAAATGACAGATCATAGTGCAGCAGGTCAAGAGAGAGGTATACGCAAGTTAACCTTGATTAAAGTGCGTATACACGCGGGTGAGCAGAACAAAAGGAGCATATACGTACACACGCAGGTTCACAGAAGGAAAGGCGCGTACATGTTGGAAAACTAAGTTTTGGTCCGTGGTATTTGGTCCATGGTATTTTGGTATTAGTCCATGGTATTTGGTCTGAAGTGTTGACCCCGGGTATTGGATCCAAGGTATTGGTCCTACATGGTTTTGGACCATGGTATTGAGAGAGGCCTAAACCTATATAAGGAGATCATTAGGCCAAGAGGGCAAGAGAGGAAGTGATGAATATCTAATGAAGTGCGAGATCTAGTATGAAGGTTATGGGTTCGTGATGCTTTTGCTTGATCTGAACCAAGGATGCACTCATGTGGATGACGATCAACGATGGATCGAGATCTTAAGGCTTGGAATGTTTTATCATTATATGGTTTGAGGCATATAACTATACAAATGATGTAGCAAGTCTTATCTATGACGTCTCTCTCTAAAGGGCTGAGCCTCTTTGTGATATACCTTTGTGCAAAAAATTGTGATCAACTCTATGCTACAAGACTGAAAGACTAAGATATATAGTCTGTGAAAGGGACCGAAATCATCACTAGAAACCGATACTCTATGGTAAAAGAGATGAATTATCTGTATTCAAATATAATGCCAAGCCTAAAGATCCAGCATGATAAGGTCTATCTTTGTGAAAACAAATTATCAGAAGCAGTGTTATATCTCCTTGTAGAAAGAACTATGATAAGATATTTGAAGGCATATGAAGCTTATCTTTGTGGCACTCTTTACGAGGACCTGAGGGACATTGTTCTATGGTTTTATATCCTTGTAGAGGATAGATCTACGACATTGTCGATTGGTTCATTGGAAGGAAGAGACTGAAATTAAAGACCAAGACTTTGTGAACTTTGTGACGAGATATTTGAAGTTTTTATGAAGCTCATAAAGCAGTCATACTACCAAGACTTCCTTCTTATACATAACGTAGAGAAAAATTGCATACGCAAAGCCGACCTATTAATACATTGAAGTCTGTTAGATCTGAAATATGTCTATCAACTGAAGAAAATTCGAAGAACCGGATCTTTGCAAGAAATGGCAAGGTAAGGTCAAAAGAGGTATGTATAATTCTTGTTCATTTCAATGTTGTCTTGCAAACAATTTTGCATATAATGCTAAGTTTTCTAGATCATGGTAAACTCACATGAGGAACAAGATAATGATCTTATGCTCTTTTGAAAAGTGTTGTATTATGAAAAGATCTATGTAGATATGTTAGAAATCATTGATATAGCAGTTGAAGTCACTCCTTGCATATAATGACTAGGATTCTACAAGTTCCATCTCTCGTATAGAAAGTTTGCTAATGACATTTCTAGGGTTTTGCAACTAATAAAGTTGTGTACTTGTAGAAATTGAAACTCTTAAAAAGTGATAGGTCTTAAAGACATTGGAACTTGTAGAATCTAGGGTTTACTAGCAAAGGTTTGAGTTAGAAAACCCAAGAAACAAAAACCCTTACTAATTGTTTCCGCTATAAAAAGAAAACCTAGCTCTTGAGAATTGTGAAAATTCCTAGACTCGAAGGAACCCCTACTGCAGCAAATCTGAATCTACTTCACCTACTTGATTTTTAAATTACATTCATCAAGTTATTCTTCTGAATACTGAAGCAAATTACTTTTGCAGCCTACACTAATTAAATATTTGATCTCATGAAACAAAGAACAGAGAAAAGAAAAAGATACATAGGACACACTTATTTTTGGACACAATAGCCCCAGAAAAACCTAATGCGGGAAAACCGGTGTGGCAGCTCTGAGGGTTTTATTATTATGCAGGTGAAATATCTAAATACAAATCGAGGATGCTCATCTAGTAATCCTTTACAGAGAAAATACTGGCAGAAAATCTGAGTGAGTTTTACCTCACTTCACCCGACGTAATTTCAGCTAATTTGGAACAACACTACCTAACCCCAATTATTTCTGCGTCACCTCTTATGCCCTCTGCGTCAGCTTTCCCGGCTGTTCCGACAGTTCCGGCTTCTGCCCTCTGCATCAACTTTCCCCGTTGTTCTGGCACTTTCGGCATCTACCCTTGGCGTCAACTTTCCCGGCTGTTCCGACAATTCTGGCTTCTACGTGACAGGCAGTTTTTCTGCTCTATTGGCTCTCTCCGCCTCTCTGTCTGTATTCTCCGAAAAGTCCTTCTCCCGGATTCTCACTACCCCTATGCTACAGAATGATCACTTAGTTCGAATTTCTCAGCTTCCTAGCCCCAGAAATCGAACTCTAGATCAATTCTCTCTCTCTTTGTGTTTCCAAATGAAACCAAAGCCTCCATTTTATACTTTTCCTGTTGAGACTTCAATGGTCGAGATTAAGTCTGTAATCAACGGCTAAGATTAAAACATGACTTGATCTGCCTTCTAGATCATTCTCACCCACATTTTGATTAATAATCGTTCAGTGTTACTTGGGAGCGGGAGCGGAAGCGGGGAGCGGGAGCGAAAGCGGGAGCGGGAGCGACCATTTTCAGAAGCTCCCGGTTTGGGAGCGAATCCCGGAGCGATTTTTTAAAAATATATATTTATATTTTTTAATTTTTGATACATATATGTCAACAAAAACATGTAGAATGATGAAATAGACATAAAAAACATAAAAAAACATAAATTGATCATTGAACCATATCACATCAATCATCTAGAAATTATAATCGTCATCAACCTTAGTAAAATAATAAATTAAAATAGCATTCAATTCAATAACATTTATCATCATTGATCACCAAAGTAACAAGTTGTACTTGTAAGCCAAGTTTAACCATTACAAGAAGTAATATCGAAGATATTTCTAAGTCCTAACTTCTAACTGTTAACATGATATGAAATGTTAAAAATTTATAAAATGAAACATGAATAATGAGATGAAATGAAACAACTTTAGTCTTTCACAAAGCATCATATTCATAATTCACAATCATTACCAATGAGTTATAATTGCCAAGTTCCAACTTCAAAATTTCATTGTCACAGTCATATATTGTTACAAAAAATATCATTATGATATGAAAGAGTCAAGAGTCAAGAGTCAAGGACTCA
>APFE031590904.1:10378-29357 GCA_000404065.3 Pinus taeda | reverse complement strand
TCGTTAATATTTTAATTTCCCTAAGTTTAGACTTAGGAACTCCATTAAAAATATGAATTATTTTAATAAAATACAATCTGCGTTGAATTTCACCAAACGGTTTCTAGGTTCTTTAGAACTCATGTGCCTTAGCCTCTCTACCAATTTTCAAGGCTAGAGCACTTTCGATGCTACCAAAACTAACACTCCCTCTTAGCGAGGAAAGTGCTCTAACAACAACGTCCACTTGCATGTTGCTCTATCTCTGAAGCACCTCCTTTTTCCATTGTTGCTGCCACCAACACTGTGTTGTTGCCGCCACCAACACTGTGTTGTTGTTGCGTCTGTACTGCTCCCCATGACACTGCCACTACCACTGTTGCATCTGTACTACAACTCCCTCTCAAATTTTGCATCTGCTATGTTGCTAGCACTTCCATTGCTAACATTGTATCCGTACTGCAACTCAATTGCTGAGAGAAGCAACTGAACACAATAATTAACAAAAAAAAAATAAAAAAAAAAATCCAAAATTAGCTAAACTTAACTGTGTTTAGCATAATACAATGAATGTTGGAATTTGACTGTTGATGATTCTGACCCTCTGAATCTTCTGCACTGTTGTTGACCCTTGCATTGTGCCAACTGCACTGCTGCCAACCTTGCTCTGCATTGATCAGTCTCTAGTCCCAAACCACTGCATCTTTCCTCCAAACAATCCGCTGCATCTACTAACACTAAGTCCATCTCACTATTGTTGAATCTTGGGCTCTCGTAGCTAGGAATTGATCCAAGAGGTGGACTCCTCAAGGATCCTACCCACATGTAGTCTTCCCGAATACAACTCGATATCGCCCCATCTCCCTTTTGGAGATGCGTGGGCACTCAAGGAAACATCATCCTCGTCAATCTTTGTTGAAGCAGCCTTAGGGCCATGTTTCTCATCCTTATCCTTTTTCTTCAAGGGACATTGGGATGCATAGTGGCCCATCTCGCCACAACTGAAACATTTCACCTTCGAAATGTCCTTCTTTTGTTTTAGCTTCTGTTGTCCCTTCGATGCTAGAGTTGTGTTCTCCTCCTCCTCCTTCGTCTTTGTGCCACTCCCACTGCTACCACTGAGGTTGACCTTCACTAGGTCCCTCCTTAACTCCCCCTATTGAAGAGCCGCCCACATCTCCTCCCATGAAGGTAGTTTCTCACTGACCAATATGCTTTGGACGAAAACTTGCCATTCATCCGAGACTCCATTCAGGGCTATCCTCACCATTGCGGTTGGCTGAGGAGTGGACCCCCACTGTAGCAAGTTGGTCTCTAGTGTCTTGAAGACGTTGAAGATAGAGGTTCACCCCTTCTCACTTCTGCATCAAAGTCCGCTGCAACTTCTGCTCCAAATACATCTTCTGTTGTTCGGAAGAGCCTTCATATAGAGAAGACAAGGCTTCCCACATCTCCCAAGTTGTATCCTTGCCCTGCAAGTGTGAGACCACGTAATCTCAAACTCCATCGAGAATCAACCTCTTTGCCTTTCCCTGCTCAACCTTGTACTTCTTTCTTTGACCGTTGTCAGCAGGAACAGCTACAACACTTTTGACGTAGGCCTCGAGATCATATTCTTCTAGAATAACTAAGATTTTGGTCTTCCATATGACATAGTTGGAAGCTCCATCCAACCTATCCTGGTCTCTAAGCCCATGTGATGCCATCTCACCCGACTATCGCACCGACTCCTCTAGTCACTGCTTAGCACCACTGCCCGCAAGTGAGAAATTCGAACTTTCTGGCGAAAAGTTCTCCGAGGAGAAAATACACCTACGTGTCTTCGTTCTTTTCCAGTGGATTTCTGCCCCGACAGAAACTACACCCTTCTAGCACTACGTTGAGGCTCTGCGCCACTCCCTCTGCCTCTACAAGCTCACGATTCAGAAATCGTACCTCTGTCGACTCACTTAGAGAGAGATTTCCTCGAATCAGCTTCCTGGCAAGGAATGCGCAATCCCTCCAAGGGGATTCGAACTGCTGCCAAGTGCAGCTTTCGGCCGCACTGCTCAGCAATGAATCTGCTCTTTTTGTTTCAAAATCAATAGTCTGATACCATGCGAAAATTCCTAGACTCGAAGGAACCCGTACTGTAGCAAATATGAATCTACTTCACCCAATTGATTTTTAATTTACATTCAAAGATTTATTCTTCTGAATACCTAAGCAATTGCAGCCTATACTAATTAAATATTTGATCTCATGAAACAAGAAATAAAACAAAGAACAAGATACATAGGACACTTATTTTTGGACACAATAGACCCCAGAAAAACCCAATGCGGGAAAACCAGTGCAGCAACTCTGAGGGTTTTATTATTATGCAGGGGAAATATCTGAATACAAATCTAGGAGGTTGATCTAGCAATCCTTTGCACAAAAAATCTGAGTGAGTTTTACCTCACTTCACCCGGCGGAATTCCAGCTGATCCGGCACAAGACTGGCTATAACCCCGGTTAGTTCTACTTCACCGCTTCTGCCCTCTACGTCAACTTTCCCAGCTATTAAGACAGTTCCCAGCAGTTTTGGTCGTTCCCAACAGTTCTGGATTCTGCCCTCTGCATCCGGTTTCCCAGTTGTTCCATAAGTTCCGGCTTTTGCCCTCTGCGTCAGCTTTCTTGACTGTTCCGGCAGTCCCGGCCTCTGTGTCTATATTCTCCGAAAAGTCGTCCTCCCGGATTCTCACTGCTCCTCTGCTGCAAAATGATCACTTAGTCGAATTTCTAAGCTTCCTAATCCCAGAAATCGAACTCTAGATCAAATCTCTCTCTTTTTGTGTTTCCAAATGAACCCCAAGCCTCCATTTTATATTTTTCCTATTGAGACTTCAACGGCTGAGATTAAGTCTCTAATCAATGGCTAAAATTAAAACGTGACTTGATCCGCCTTCTAGATCATTCTCACCCATATTTTGATTAATACTCATTAATATTTTAATTTCCCCAAGTTTAGACTTAGGAACTCCATTAAAAATATTAACTATTTTAATAAAATACAATCCGGGTGGAATTTCACCAAACGGTTTCTAGAACTCATGGGCCTTAGCCTCTCTACCAATTTTCAAGGCTAGAGCACTTCCGATGCTTGCTAACAAAAACTAACAAAAATGAGAGAAATGACATCATGCTGATGTGAGAACAAGATTGATGAGCAAATCCAAGATTAAGAGGGAGTTGAGCTTCTTCAACAAATAAATATTATACATCTCCTTGATTACTACACTATTGTTATTATCTTTGTACTTTGCCTTGTTTTATCATAGTCTTCTAATATAAGTTGCAGATCAAGACAAGATCTATCTACGGTTAACTAGCAGATGGAAGAATTGGAAGAACGTGGCAAAGCATGAAGATCAAGGAGGAAGCAGTTTGAAGCATGCATCAAAGAACTCAATTAGATGGCAATATGAAAAACAAAGCTTAATAAAAGAAGAAGTTCACCTACCTCAGTTGGAAAGAGGGAGCTCTGATTCGTTCGATTCAGGAACACATTGATTGGGTTGACAGAACTAATGTTGATAGAGATACAAATGATGATTGGGCGCTGATATGTTTTGTTGGAAGAGCGTTAAGCTTAATTCTGTTGCAATACGAAGAAAGATATAAAGGTTTGTGCAATCAACTGGAAAGAAGTTTCGCTCCATAAAGTGTTTGATGAACTACTTGATGACATGACGGATTCCAAGTTTCATGAAGATTGTCAGAGAACCAAGAAGGTCGAAGTGCTTTATGATTCAAGATTATGATGCAAATAAGAGCCAAGAAGCTACAACTGATCTCCACGGAAGAAAAGGTAGTCGATGTATTGATAATGTTCCTTTCCAATAATAAGTATTCTTGAGACAAGCTAGGCTTGTGGATGTCTCCTCCCTGGTTGATAGGGAGTAAGGGTGGACACCATATTCTCCATGCGTCATGTATTATGGCCAAGGCTAACAGTCGTAAGCCAAGTAAAGGCATGTATGGAGAATGGCGGATTAGATAAGCATCAAGGATGAATATTCTTGAGTCATGTATTGTGATTGACTAGGATTAACAACCTAAGTTGGATACATGGCGTTGGTAAAGAATGGTCCGTAGGGCATACTTTTCCTTGGATTAGGAAATGGTCCTATGAGGTCATACCTTAGGAACACCTGGGTGGGGTATGTCCCTAAGAGGCTGTGGTGTCCAAAACTATGCCTCTCAGCATTGTGTTCTGATCTAGTGGAGAGATAGAGCTTGTTAATCAAGGCCTTGCTATTTTGATAATGTTGGTTATGATGATGTAAACCATCATTGATGTTTATTAATTTGGATCCTTTCTTATATGAATATTTCAACTTGAGAGTACCCTGTTGTGTCATTATGGATATCTCTCTAGTTAAGAGAGAGTGTTGAAAATGTAACTAGTGTTGGTCTTCATAATGTAATAAAATGTAATTTTTATCATTTACATATTTATTATTATTTATATTTGGTCAAAGCATGTTCTTCATGCTTATAAGAGTCAAAAATAAATTATCTTGAGTCAAAGGAAATGTACTTGAGTCATGTCCCATTTGGACATTTGTAAGAAAAATAATTTTGAATTTTTATTGAGTCAAAGTCCACCAAAATGTACAAGTCGTCCCTCCTTGGGAACAAGTCGACCTGGGCTTCCAAGAGCCACCTATTCAACCTTCTGGACAAATATATATAGAGGACAGTTCGATCACTTTGAAGGAAATTCACTCATCATTATCATACATATCTTCTGCACCTAACTAATACAGAAAAGGGCAAAAAAAAAGGAGAAGAAGAGCTCCCACATGTGAAAGAGTTTTTGTGAAGAAAAAAATGAAGGAAAATTTGATCTAGTTGCAAGGCCGAATTTCAGAGCTAATTGCAGGCCTTAAAATTCAGGAGTGCAAATTTCAAGAAAACCACTTTGAACTAAGTTGCACGAAGCGCCGAAACATTTCGGAGTTTCCAAATATCTATAATATACCCATAGATGACAATTTAGAAGGAAAACCAAGTCTATATAAACTCTCATAGATGATTACATGATGGTCGAGTTTTGGCCAAGTTTCGATCGAGTTTCAGAGTTTTAGGTACGGGAGCGACCCAAAACATGGAGTTCCTAGAAGTTTTGTCACTTGTGCAACATAGCTTTTGAAACAAAGTTCCTTCTTCAGATTAATTACTCTACAAGACTTGGAATATAAAAATATCCATGAGGATACAAATATTATATATTAAATGTGTAAATAAGAATGATTATACAATGAGAATGAGAGGCTTTCTTATATACCAAGCAGGTGTCTCTTCATGGAGAGTCATGTCTCATTTAGACATGCCTCTTCAACCTAATTATTAATTAACTAATAATTATTTATGATTATTTTCATTTTCATTATTTCCTATATATTTATTCATAACATTGCCTTCCTCAAAAAGCTTTGTCTTCAAAGTTTGTTAATGAAAAAGGCTTGATCTCTTTCTCGGCTTCGAATGTCTTTCTATCTTGGAACTGTCATCTTTGTCAATACATGTTAATATGATCCTCTAAGTGACAAACAAAATTGTCACACTGAGAAGGGATCAGACCATCCTAGATTAATCTTCTATGTAATATGCTAATCACTAGTATTTTGTAACGACTTGTCAGCATAGGACTGGATTGAGGTTACATCACTCTTCTCTAAAACATCAATTTGTTGTTTTTGTTCTAAATGGTCCTAATACATAGCTTGGTTGAGTTCTCAAGATTCGGATGTTGATAAGGAACTTTTTTGGTTTGACTTTCCCTTATGCAGTGTGTGGAAATTTTTTGGTTTCCTTCTGGTACTATGGTTTTTGAGTTAGGTACATAATCTTCGTTCGGAATTTTCATCATCTGGATTGTAACATGTGAATGTGTTTTTCCTTCCACTAATTGATCCTCTGCTTGAGTTCTTCTATTGACTGGTTCAATATTAATTCCTCTTCCTTCCACTTGGACTGACTATTTCGACACTTCTTCTGTGATAAGTTCTTGTAATTTTTTTTCCAATGATTTCTTACCATCCTTATGTTCCTTATTTGAGTGAGTAGACTTTGATTATAGTTTTTGAGACGAAAAAGTTCCTCATTTTCTGAGTCAATTTTAGTTTGGTATTCAAGCTTCTCATATTTTAAACACTTGATTTGTTCTAATAACCTTTGGTTAAGGTTCTTTAAGCATAAACTTTCCTCTTCTTTTCCTGATAAACCTTTGTTGAATTTCTTTTCAGAAAAATTATTTTCTTGTTCTAACTGGTGTTTCTTAGCTTTACATTTTCTTACTTGTGAAAGTAACTTCTGATTATGCTCCTTCAAACATAAATTTTCTTTATTTTTGTTGGATACGACTTCTTCAAGCTCTTTCTGCTTCTTTGATATTGTTTATGGATTCTTTTGAAACATTAGTTTCGAAATATCCTTAAGATCCTTCGCTAAAGGCATTATCAGTTTTGATTTTTTTGTCATTTCTTGGAATTTGACCATCTTCTTCTCATAACGGAACATCAAGAATTTGTTTTCTGTGTTTAGAACATAGTATAAAAACCGTCCTAGCTAACCGGTTAACGGTCTAATCGGCGGGTTAACAGGCACACCTATTGGAACCGGTGAAAAAACCGGGTTTAATAGGTTGTGTGGCGAAAAATTTGACCTAACCGGTCCTAAATCGATCTAACCAGTCCTAACTGGTCCTAAACCGGCCGGTTACCTGCCATGCCCATCGAGGACCCACAGTGATGCTTTTCCAAGGTATTTTAGGGGTTTTAGAGGGAAATTAAGGGTGCTTTCCCTCCAAAAATGCCCTCTCCAAGCCTTTAAGGAACAAAAACAGTTAAATGATCTTGTTTTCGACGTTTGTGCAATACAACCTTCGACTGAGGAGGAACCAAATGATGAACAAAGCACCTAATCAAGATCCCATTGTGTTGGACGATATTGATCCAACATCATAATGGGTGGAGGAGATTGAAGATCATGTGTTTGAGGCTGATTTTGATATCGACATGGTTTTAGCGGGGGATGAAGCAGATTTTGTGGCAACACAGTTGACGACAGGTTGATGGCAAAAGGCCTGGTGATCAGCCAAACGTGGCTCTGATACCAAATGAAGCGAACAAAGTTCCTTCTACAAAGTAATTACTACAGAAGACTTGGAATATAAAGATATCCATGAGGATACAAATATTATATATTAAATGTATGAATAAGAATGATTATACAATGAGAATGAGAAGCTTGCTTATATACCAAGCAAGTGTCTCTTCATGGAGAGTCATGTCTCATTTAGACATGCCTCTTCAACCTAATTACTAATTAACTAATAATTATTTATGATTATTGTCATTTACATTATTTCCTATATATTTATCCATAATAATGACTTGGAGGAGGGATGGACTTGGATTTTTGTGCTAGTTTTGGGTCTTGGTCTTGGTCTTGGATATCTCATTTTGATTTTATTCTATAAGAGAAGGATTGTTGTTTGGTTTTCCCCTTTATGGGTTTTGCTCTAACTTGGAGCCTAATTTTTGGTGTCTCTTGTGACTTGTTTTTGTGCACTATGATCTCTATTTTGTCGTTTTGACTGGTAATTGCTTGATGAATAACAAAGAAAAAACAAAAGAACACTAAATAACTTCACAAGTAATTATCATGTTAAGAAATTCCCCCTTGCATTGGAATTTTAACACCAAGTGGTTGGTTGTTGGTTGTAGGTGGCAGCGAATTTCCTCTGTGTTGGCTAGCATAGATCTCTGTGGAGCAACTGTGTAACAAGTGGTTATATGAGAAGAGAAGACTCACATAATCCATGGAGGATCCTCACCAAAAACACTGCTAAACAAGTGTCACTTTCCCTTGCTGCGTACAGGCAGTGTATCTCCTCTAGAGTTAGTGCGTATCTCCCCACTAGTGTTGTGTATTAGTTCAGGATGACAAGTATGAAACAGTTAGAGTGGAAGGGGGGACACATTCCCAGTTAATCATTGTCTAAACTCTGAGCCAAAATCTTCCAAAAGACGTGTGTTTTGCTTGTTGCGTAGAGCATTCTCAGGTTGATGCATGGAGTATAGGACTGGCAAAGCGTATTTCAATTTTTTGTAGTGAATATGCATGGAAAATAAAGGGGGAGAGAGGTGGGGTCTACCCCCACTCACTACCTTTTAACCTTAGACTTTAATTTAACCGTATCCCAAATTAAGTCAAATTACATCCTCAACATTTTGTGGGTATCTCAAGGCTGCCTCCTTGACTGCTTATTGACTTGGTAACTGAACTGGCCCCATTTGGTGGGATTTACATGGTTTCCACATCACCTTTAGTCTCCACTTATTTTCCATGTCAATTGCTCGACCCTTTTTGACTTTGGAGAAAATAATAATTTTTTTCCAATTATTATTTTTTCAATTTCTTGCCACTTTTTGGCCACTTACTTAGGAAAAGTGGGTTTTGAGGGGGTAATATTTGTTTTTTTGACCCTTAAAGTGGGTCTTCAAGTAATGTCAGGCTCTAAGGACGAATTTTGAGTAGTTACATGCCCCAAGCATTTCCTAGGACCACTTATTTAAATCTTCACATAGAAATTAATTAAAAATTCTCATTTTGCGAGAATTTTTTAATTATTAAAAAAATCATACCTAGACCTAGTCAAATTCCACGACACATTAGATATGACCTAGCATGGTAATATACATCGACCCCAGATACTAAGACGGACCCAGGGCCCCACCATCAAGTCGCACTCCAGCTTTGGGGGTGTCTA
Source organism: Pinus taeda (assembly GCA_000404065.3). NCBI lineage: Eukaryota > Viridiplantae > Streptophyta > Pinopsida > Pinales > Pinaceae > Pinus > Pinus taeda. The sequence continues at coordinate 20,575 of APFE031590904.1, read as the reverse complement.
TGAGTGAAAAAACTCAACTCATTATTCGTCATTAAAAAACGTGAATAATTAGCTAAGTAAAAAAACACTCTGGAGTGGACTCCTTTGATGACAAGATCCCAAGTTGCCTAGGCCTGTTACAAAGATTATATTTTCATGCTAGTGACATTTTTACAGTTCCTCGTAGGGTTGCGAAATTTAAAAACATAATGTAGAGAGAGGAGAGAGAAAGGAGCTAGAATGCCCTGTTGTTTTTTGGAATTCCCAAAGAATTTGATATGTACTTTGTGTCTTAGGCTATGGAGTCTTCATAACATCTACTAAGTGCAACTCAGCAACATCCCCCATATGATGGACAGAAACTTGCCTTGTTTCCTTTGAAGGAACTATCAAATTGCTTCTACAATTTCTAGCTATGTGTCAAAAATTGTTGCATTTGTAACATTCAGTTTCATAACTAAGTGTGCCAAAATTGTTAAATTTTTTGTTGAAAACCTCACGAGGCTTTTTACCATAATTGCCTTCACAATAGTTTTTGGGATTTTCATAGCTATTTCTTGTATTTCTACCCCTTGCATAGGCTCTACATTTTATTGTCTTGTGCCCAAAATTATTACAAGAATAAAACACTCCAAGAAAAATATTTTGGTTCCCAAGTGTAGGTGGTCTTCTTGATGGTATTGTCCTTCTAAAGCCATGATCTTCTTCTTAAATCTTCTTCATTGTTGCTAGTTGTACATCCTCATTTAGTGACTTGTATTCTTCCTTCTTGATAGTATTGAAAAGTGTAACTAAGTTCGGTCTTCATAATGACATGTGTAATTGTGATTTATGTAATTGATACAAAGAAGAAAAATAAAATTATTATTGTAATGCTTGTCTCATGGGTTTCATGAGCAAGGAATTTTATTTTTAGGTAAGGCTCCCATTGTGAGCCCTTAGGATTGGTCATAAAGTCAAATTGAGTAAATGTCATGTATGAAGGACCCTTCTTGGGCATGTTACATTTTTGTATGAGTCATTAAAACAATAAAAAGGCCCTCAAAGACCAAGCTAAAGCATCTCCTCCAAGTCAGCTTCAATATGGAATAATGGAATTGCACCAAAGAACATGTCAGCTTATTTTCATGGGCAACCACTATAAATAGGCAGCTCAGCCTCATTTCAAAAGCAAGAATTTCAGACAAGGTCTGAAATAAGGATAAGAGTGGAAATCACTAGAAAATGAGCCATATAACCAGCGAAGAGAAGGCAAGAAAAAACTAAGTGTTTTTGGGACTATTTTTGGGTAATATACACTTCACACATGCGAGATTTCAGAACCCTCTGTTGCAAAAAGAGCCCAAATACTTCAGGTATTACAATCATCATGAAGAAGGCAGATTTGGAGGAAGCCTAATAGATCCTCTAACCAAGTTAAGGAAGGTGAGTCTCTCTCTATCCAGCGAAGAAGGTTGAAGGTCAAAATTTCTCAAGGATCGAATCTAGGGCTCGCTAAATTAGGGCAAAAGAGTTTCAGATCTATTCAAGGGACGAAACTTTTAAAGCATAGCCAAGAAGGAGGAAGAAGAAAGAGAGTTGACTATCGTTGACTCAAGGAAGAAAGATCTTATCAAGAAAGCTTTGTGACTTGGCCTTGGAGAGGCAAATAGGTCAAAGGTCTTGGTCTTGGTATTCGTCAATTGAAGTCTCTATAAGAAGAAAAAATCGTTTGGGTTTTCCTCTCAAGTGGGAGAGGTTTTGGCCCTGGCTGATAGCCTACATTCTATGTCTCGTCTCTTTATTATTTATGCTTTGGTAGTTGTTTGATGAAGAAGAACACTATAATAATCTAACTAAAGAGAAGATCCTAATCTATTGAAGTAAAAAGCATTCACAAGCAGTTATCATTAGTAGAGAAATCACCTAATCTTGATGCCCTAGATTTCTCAACATGGTATCAGAGCTAAGGTGACGAAGTCAAGGAAGGGAATCTTATCAAGGGACACTCAAGGATCAAATCCCAAGAAAGACATCAAAGCAAATCCAAGAAGAACATCAGCAAAGTCAAGATCTACAAGAAAATGACAAAACCCTAGATCAAAGAAAAGGTATACATCAAAAGGAAGTCTTGGGAACCTCCAGTCATCAGCAAAAGACCACAAAAATCCTCATTAAGTTGAAAATATCTACAAATCAAGGTAACTTGAAGTTTATTCATTTAAGGGAATCAAAGGGCATCATTTTCAAAACGTTCTTAGGCAATTTCCTCTCATTGAAGCAAGGATTTCATCCTTGAAGAAGATCATGCAAGAAGTCATCATTGATCATCATCAACAAGGACAACACCATCAAAGGATCTAAAGTGATCTCCCTCCTTGTGGGGTCAAGGATCATTCTTGAAGAGATTTATCTTCATCAAGGGGAAGTTCTCTATCATCTATATTATCATTCAATTCAAGGATGCAGTGAATGGAAGAAGCATCTTCACAAGTAAGTATATTTACGTCTGAATCTATCAAAATGTCTTTTTGCAAGGAAAGCAACAAATTGGTTGGGGCTTCAAACTATCTTGCATGGAAGAAGAGGACAGATCTGAATCTCATTGAAAAAGAGGTTATGGAACATGTCAACGGATCTATCACCAAACCAGCGAAAGAAGATGCTCAAGCATTTGCGAAGTTTATGAAAGGGGAAGTGAGGGCTCAAAGGATTCTCACATAATCTATCAAGGATCCCATCATTCCATATGTATCTAAACTAGACACCTCAAAAGAACTATATGACAAATTGTTAGAGTTGTTTTCTGTAAGCACTGCAGGAGTAGTTATCTCTCTAAGGCAAGAACTCTACAAGCTAAGAACATCGAAAGAAGAAGGAATAGCCTCATACTTTATGAGGATATCTTAAATAAGGGATCAACTTCAAAACCTAGGAGAAGTAATGTTTGACAAGGAGATGATCATTGTAGTACTGAATGTACTACCAGAAGAGTGGGGTAACTTTACTTCAAGCATTTATGGGAAGAAAGAAGCTACTCAATTCCAGGATCTATGGTCACTATGCAAGATTGAAGAAACCAGGTTGAAGGCTAAAACTGATGTGGGAACTAGTGAGCAAAATCAAGCACAAGTTGCTATGGCAAAAAGAAGAGAAAAGTTTGGACATCTTGGTTCTCAAAAAAAGAGAAGGAATATGGTTAAGATTCAATGTTATGGATGTCAAGATTATGGGCATTATAAAAGAGATTCTCCTAAGCTCAAGAACAACAATAATAAAAGAATTAGAGAAGAAGCCCATATCATCAAAGAAGTGGAGGAAGCTGAAAAGAAGTCTAAGAAAGAGCAAGAGATACCTACTATGACTAAGATAGTCTTCCTCACCTAAGTTCTTTTCAGTTTCATGCTCTTAAGTCTTATGTTGTAGAATATGGCTATCATGATTCACTAAGAAAAATGATGGGATGCATCATGGCTTCATAAAAGCATTGAAAGCAAGAGCTCGTGACATAATCATAGAGAAGCATGAAAGATGGTTTAAATTGAAGCCCATGGCAGTCACCCATGGAAGGATATAGCTCTTGAAAACCTCATTAATAACATAGGTAATACTTATGGGAAAAGAAAGAAAAAGGTCATCTAGTAGAAGGCTCATCATAAATCTGTCAAAAAGAAACATCTATTGGATGAAGATACTCAAGATCCTCTATTGGAATCTTCATCGGAGGTTCACCAATCAAAAGAAAGCAAGGGTTTCATTAAGAATTCCAACTTGTGGAATTCATGGGATAAGGGTATGATGACAAAAGAGGTGAAGCAAATCAAGGGATTGTTCTTTCAATCAAGGAAGTTGTTGAAGGAAGACTAAGATGACCTAAACGAAAAATGAGGTATGTATGCTTGTATTCGATATTGAAGAGTCATGTCATATGGTTGCAAGGAACATGGATAAATGCTCTATCTCGAGAGGATGATCAAAAGAAAGGGATCTCCTCCTTTTCAAGGATGCAGGAAGGGATGGGTCACACATTGCCTAAATCAACATAATATGTTCCCATATGGAATATGAGGTGGTTGACAATAATTGGAGAAGCTTTGATTGAAAGTTCCTGGGAAGGAAATGTGTGAAGAAAGAAGGAAAGAGATCGTGGAATGTGCAACCATGAAGAAGACAATCAACGTTCGAGGACTAAGAGATTTGACTAGATATCTCCATGTAGCCTGAAAAAGAAAGAGACCCTTGACAATATATATCTTTGGGAGATGTGTCAATGTGTATGCACGATGTTGATGCAAACTAGAAGATGTCATGATGAAAGACCATCACAAAGTTAATTTTGATTTAAAGTTCATTCCTTTATTTTTGAATGATATCTGGATGGGCTTGTGCAGGGTTGCCAAGGGCAGATCTATGGTTGTCCTCCACCCATGATGTCCATGTAGTAGGATGAAAGCTCCTTAAAGAACCATGACATGAAGAAGCCAGCATAGCATGAAGGAAGGTCAGATATGCACTGATGGATCACTTTCTGATGAAAGGAATAATGACATGACTGACTCATGGATGAAAGTGATGGATGGTCTGTGCCCTACGAAGAAGTCCCAAAACATGAAGACTCCTGAATAAAAAAGAGAAGTTCATGACATCGTGAGGAGGAGTTCTTCGTCATGGGACTTCTCTTTAGTTGGACGAAGTCCTTCTTCATGATTTCCTCCATAGTTTACAGGAATTCCATTCTGAGTATCTAATGCCATGAAGAGCACTATATCAGAATCATGGTCACTATCATCATCTTCATTATATGAGCTACTATATTCCCTTGAATAAAGACTTTTCTTCTTAAAGAATTTTCCCTTGTTCTTTCATTTGTTTATTTTTTGATATTTCTTCTTTCTTGTAACTTTCTTCTTCATCACTATATAACCCCTTTGCAAAAGGATATTTAGAAGCATAATGACCAATTCTACCACATTCAAAACATTTTAAAGGAAGATTACCTTTATATTTGTCAATTACTCTTTTCAACCTTCTCACAAAGTTGGTTTCTTTTTCATTGTCTGAATTGTCACTACATCGAGAGCTTGTTTTTTACTTTTTTCTTCCTTGTCTTCTTGGAGACCTTGAAAGTTGCTTCCCTTTTAAATGGATTTTCATGTTTTGTCCTCATTTAATATGTTGTAAGAATTCCATGTAGCTCATCCATACTTAGCGTGGCTAGATCTTGTCTTTCTTCTAAAGCTGAGATTTTAGAATCAATTCTCATTGGGAGAGACCTTAGAATCTTTTGAACAATGATTGTATCTGCGATCTTCTATCGCAGTCATCTCATAATAATCATGATCTCATCAACCCAGAGAAAGTGAGTTGCAATATCTTCATCTTCAGGCATTCAAATTGTCCTCTATAAGTTTGAAGCTTTGCCGCTTTGACCTTTTCATCTCCTTCATATACATTCTTGAACTTGTCCTAGATTTCCTTTGTTGATTCACAATGCATAACAATGATAAATTATGATCCTGTCAACCCTCCTAAAATGGCATACATAGCCTTTGAATAATTTCATAGTCTTCGTCCAACCAAATCTATTGGGGTAGAGGTTGGTACCTTATATTCATTTAGAACAACTTGTCAAAAATCAACTCCTTGTGCTTGTACAAACAATCTCATCCTTGTGCCCCAAAAGGCATAATTTTGTCCACCAAACAATGGTAGACCATGTTTGATGTATTCTCTCTGCTTGTCCATGAGTCTTACTGAGATCTGTCTTCCAGTGGTCAAATTGTTTCTAAAGGAACCAACTCTGATACCAATTGTTGGAATATTCAACAATACTAAGGAGGGTGAACTAGTATTAACAATCTTTAACTTCAAAAACTTGTAAATGTCTCCACGTATATAAAGCAAATCACATAAATATATAGAGCACAAAGATTTTTACGTAGAAGCCCAAAGCAAGAGAAAACCACAGAATGTTTTTCTTAATATATATAAAGAGTACATTCAAATTTATCAGCACTAAATGAAAGGAAGCACCAACATTTTAGTTTATCAGCACCAACTCTCTAGTTTATCAGCACCAACTCCCTAATTTAATAGCACCAAAGTTTGTACAAGTGTCAACATTAGTTAAAGAAAGTCTGCCCTCTTAGCAATTGCTCCTTTGTCCTTCACACAAGCACTTGGTTTCCCAAACACGGCTTTCTTAGCAACAAAACTTCCTTCAACAAATGATTCTTGAACTCAGCCTCCTTATTAGCAAAACTCCACCTCAACAGGCCCCAAACTAGGACTGAAACTTAGACATTAATGCACACAAACCTAGCCCTCAAGCAATCAGCACTCTGCCTCCTCCACAGGGTTCAGTCTCCTCAATAGAGAACATCGTTAAATCTTCAAAAAAAACTTGAAACCCACCTTCAAACTCACCAGGATTTGGCCCTCAAAATAGGCTTAAGTTCATCCTTCTTTGCACCAAAACTTCAGTCTTGAAATTCGGCCTCAATAGGAATAGGTCACTGCTCTCAAGACAGGTCTAAAACCCGGTCTTCTACACTGGTATTTGGCTCTCTACATAGATCTGAAATGTGGCATTCAAAGGGAGCAGAATTCAACCCTCAATAAAAGGTTTGCAATCAGCCTTCTAACTAAATCTCAAGAGTGCATGCATGAAAAAGGCAATTGACCTCAAGGCACAAGCCCTTCAACAACAACATATTGAGGACTACATTCCAAATAATGCCAAGAAGAAAGAGGAGAACAAGCCACTAGAAGATAAAGATAAGGGTCATGCCTTGATTGTTCTCACTTCTTCTCCTAACACTTGGATTCTTGATTTAGGAGCCACTCACCATATGGTTTCCTCATCTCATACTTTCTCATACTTGGAATCATGTGATTGACCACCCATGCTGATGAGAGATGATTCTCCTATTGAACTATGTGGAGAGGGAAGAGTTGATCTAGACTATAGAAGCTTTCACAATGTGCTATGTATCTAATCCCTCTATGAATCTTCTCTCCATCTACCAAATTACACACTCAAGTTCAGGTAAACGAGTTGAGTTCACTCTAGATGCAGTGGTGATTCTCAACATGTCAGATGGTTCCAAGATAGCAGCAAAGAAGCTTGATCACCATTCCAAATTGTATTCTTTCTCACACTCAATTCCAAAATCAGATTTTATTTCTCTTCTTATTCATGCAGATAAAGAGAGCAAGTTGTGGCATGAGAATTTTGGTCATCTAAACTACAAGTATTTGGATCAGCTAAGTAAAGAAGGAATGGTTGAAGGCCTACCAAACATTCAATACACAAATGGAGTTTGTCAGGGCTGCATACTTGGCAAGCATCTAGAGGAGAAGCTTGACAGAGGAAAAGCATGGAGACCTACTGCACTTCCATAGTTGTTGCACAGTGACATTACAAGTCCCTCCCCTCACTCATCCATGAGCAAAGCAACGTATGTGCTTACATTCATCGATAATTGCTCAAGGCTTACTTGGGTGTACTTTCTAAAGCTTAAATATGAAGTCTTTGAAAAACTTAAGGCTTTTCAAGCAACTTGTTGAGAATCAAACAAGAAAGAGGACTAAGAAACTTCATATTATGGATAATGGAGGAGAGTATGTTAATAAAGATGTTGAAAATCTTTGGTCAAAAGTAGGTATAGAGTTGCAGCATGCAACACCATAAAATGTAGTGAAGAAAAAAAAAACAGGTCATTTAAAAAGATGGGAATCAATATGTTGTAGTCTAAGGCACTTCATCCAAAGTTGTGGGCTAAAGCCATCAACTACATAGCCTATATTCAAGAATCAAAATAGAATTCCTCATAAATCAATAAAGGGAATCACTTTTTATGAAGCCTTGATAGGGAAGAAATAAAATGTAACTCATTTAAAATAAATTGGTTCCCGTGCATGGGCTAGGATCTCTACTATTAGGAGGAAGGCTATGGAACCTCAGAGTAAGGAATGTATATTTGTGGGATATCCAGAGGGAGTGAAGGTCCCTTGCAACCACCTCAGGAGCAGTCTACTTTTCCATCTCCACCACTTTCAGTCATAGATCTTAGAGACACTTCATCTAATCAGATTTCAGAATCTGATATTTCTGATCAGTGCCATGATATTGCAGATCCAGAGCATAGACTGAGATGGGTACCATAAACACTTCAGGCAGCTACTGATCCTGTCGATCAACATAGAACCAAATCACAATTTGTGGAACTTGCGCAATCTTTTGCAGCTGCGGAGACTCTATTTCCTATTCACTACAATATGATGCTTGGATCATACCCTCAGATTTATACAGAGGCCAAAGATAATCCGGACCCCTTCTGGGAGACAACAATGAGGGGTTACAATTCCCTGGTAGAGAACAACACATGAGAACTGGACCCTCTTCCACCTAACAAGAAATTTATTAGATGTAAGTGGATTTATAGGACCAAAAGGGTTGTGAATGTAATGGTAGTGCGATATGTAGATAACTTACACATTACAAGGAGTTTGACCTCCTCCATTATTGCAGTCAAGTCCAGTTTACATGACAAGTTTGATATGACACATATGGTACTGTTGCACTATTTCCTTGATCTTGAAAATAGCCAAGTCGTTTCAAGGATCAAAATGTCTCAATCCAAATATGCTACTAATGCTAGAAATGTCCTTGACATATTTCAGATGACAAGTTGCAAGATAGCTCCAACCCCTTTTATTTCCCAGGTTAAGCTAGAAGATAGTGGTACTACAACTTTGGTTGACTCTACCAGGTATCGATAGTTAGTTGGGACTCTTTTGTACCTTACTAAATCTCAACCTCTGATGTCCCTTTTTAATATAAGCCAGTAAATTTTCCTTAAAACGTTTTAAAGAACAGTTTGCAAGAAAAGCAGTTTGTATTTAGTTAAACACTAAACCCTTTTGCAGCAAATAAACACATAAATTCGCAGAATGGGCAGCTAAAATGCAGACAATTATTTTATTAATATTCAGCACAACATTACATGCCAATCAATCTTCTTCCTTGTGCAAAAATGAACCTGCGAAAATCCTGCAGCAATGGTATGCTTGGCCGTATCATCTGCTGAAGATGCTTGTTGCCTCCATAATGATAGGTCTTCAACGTTGGGCTCAGTTGAGAAGTTTGATTGACTCCTCTTCTCCAATCCAAAGCATCCGTGAAGGATCTGTATAACACCTCCTTCCTCTTTCTCCACTGAAGCACAAACGAGAGATCTAATATGATCCCTCCTTGTAGATTGGTTATGGTGTATAGTTTCAACACAAAAACCAATCTGGTTGGATCAGCTAGGGTGGATATCGCCCCACTGAAACTACCCTCTACACACTAGGTTTTCACCCTTTCTTCAAAATCCAAGAGCTCTTAGATCAATTATCAAAACAATCATCCAATTCCACATGTCCAAGAGTAAGCTCAAGTCCTCATTTTATTGTCATGAGATAGTGGAATACCATGGGTCATCATAGCATGGGTCATCCATGCTACCATGGGTCATCTGAATACCATGGGTTCCCTTTTTTCCTTTTTGATGATCACTTGGAAAGGGCCCTGACACAACCCAACATCTCCTATGTAGTTGGAGTAGTTTCTAGGTACATGCAGGAGCTACATGAGCTACACTAGAAAACAGAATCTCATATATGTCAAGGGGCTTACTGGTATGCACTACGCAACAAGGTCTTCCTTAGATCTTGTTGGATACACAAATTTAGATTGTGCTGAAGATGGCACAGATCACAAGTCCACCTCAAGATATGTTCTCTATCTTGGATCCAGTTTGAAATGTTGGTCAAGCAAGAAGCAGTCAGCTAATGCTTTATCATCAAAAAAGGGAAAACTACAGGGGCGCAATGAACACTACTATTCAGGCTATATGGTTACAATACTTTCTTACAAAGTTGGGTGTTCAGTTTCATCACCTAGGTGTTATATGGTGTGATAATCATAGTACACCCAAGGTCTATACAGACTCATTACAGAGGCAGTAAACTAAGCGCATTGAGGTTCACATGCACTTTATCAGAGGACAGATTCATGGAGTCGTCGTTGATATGCAATATCATCCTCCTTCTAAGCATATTGCAAACATCTTCAGCAAGAGTTTCACTAAGCAAAGATTCACAACTTTGCAAGATTTTACAAGTGGACACAACTGCCTAGCAACTAATCTTGATAGTATTTGCATTCTTATTTTGAGGGGGGGGGGGGGGGTT
>APFE031590883.1:0-12917 GCA_000404065.3 Pinus taeda | reverse complement strand
GTCACTTATGATTCAATGCATGTTCACACTGGCACTAAAAGATGTTTTATTAATGAAGATTCCTCTAAATTATGGCATCGGAGACTAGGTCATATCTCCATAGAAAGAATTAAAAGATTGGTAAATGAAGGGGTACTTAATACTTTGGATTTTACTGATTTTGAGACTTGTGTGCACTGCATAAAGGGAAAGCAAACCAACAAGTCAAAGAAAGGTGCCAATAAGAGTTCGGACATATTAGAGATCATACATACTGATATATGTAGTCCAGACATGGTCAGAGATACGTCATCTCTTTTATAAATGATTACTCACGATATATGTATCTCTACATGTTTCATAAAAAGAATGAAGCATTAGATGCCTTTAAGATCTTTAAGGCTGAAGTAGAGAAACAATGCGACAAGCAAATTAAGATCGTGAGATCAGATAGAGGTGGAAAATATTATGGTAGATACACAGAAGATGGACAAGCACCTGGCATTTGCTAAATTTCTTCAAGAGCATGGGATTGTTGCCCAATACACCATGCCTGGTTCACCCGACCAGAATGGTGTAGCAGAAAGAAGAAATCAAACATTATTGGACATGGTGCGGAGTATGCTTAGCAGCTCCAATCTTCCTAAATCCTTGTGGACTGAAGCACTTAAGACGACAGTGTATATATTAAACCGAGTTCCAACCAAGGCGGATCCTAAAACGCCATTTGAATTATGGAAAGGTTGGAAACCGAGTTTGCGACATATGCCCGTCTGAAATAAGAATTTATAATCCACAAGAGAAGAAGCTGGACCCAAGGACCATTAGTGGGTATTTCATTGGATATGCTGAAAGGTCTAAAGGTTACAAATTTTATTGTCCATCTCACAGCACTAGGATTGTGGAATCAAGAAATGCAAAGTTTCTTGAAAATGACTTGATCAGTGGGAGCAATCAAACCATAAACATAGTTTCTGAGAAGGATCATTCAGAATCTCAACCTTCCACTTCAAGTGATAGATTGATTATTAGTCATAGCACCCCTCAAGTACAAACTGGTGTTGAACAACTAATTGTTGAAGTTCCACAAGCTGCTGACGATATTCCAGTAGATCAAGGAGTTCAAGAGTTGCCAAGAACTTCTGAACAACAAGTTGAACCACATACTTCTAAGGAAGATGATGGTACAACATTAAGAAGATCTACTAGACCAAAGAGATCGACAATCCCTAATGATTATGTTGTGTATCTACAAGAATCTGACTACAACATTGGAGCTGAAAATGATCCCGAGCCATTTTCACAAGCCATGAGTTGCAAAGAATCAGAATTATGGTACGATGCCATGAAGGAAGAGATGAATTCCATAAAGAGTAACGAAGTCTGGGATCTTGTTGAGTTGCCTAATAGTGTAAAAGCCATTGGATGTAAATGGGTCTTTAAGACAAAGAAAGACTCATTGGGCAACATTGAGAGATACAAGGCAAGACTTGTTGCTAAGAGATTCACTCAGAAATAAAGAATCGACTACACGGAGACTTTTTCTCCTGTATCTAAGAAAGATTCCTTGCGCGTTATTTTGGCATTAGTAGCGCATTTTGACTTGGAGTTGCAACAAATGGATGTGAAAACAACTTTTCTTAATGGAGATCTAGAGGAGGAGGTTTACATGAAACAACCTGAAGGATTCCCCTCTAGTGATGGTGAGCAATTGGTTTGCAAGCTCAAGAAGTCATTATATGGTTTAAAACAAGCATCCCGCCAATGGTATTTGAAATTCCATAATGTAATTTCTTCTTCCAGTTTTGTAGAAAACATTGTGGATCAATGTATATACCTGAAAGTTAGCGGGAGTAAAATTTGTTTTCTTGTTTTATATGTGGATGACATTTTGCTAGCAACCAATGATAAGGGTTTGCTACATGAGGTGAAAAAATTCCTCTCTAAAAATTTTGATATGAAGGATATGGGCGAGGCATCTTATGTCATTGGCATTAAGATCCATAGAGACAGATTTCGAGGCATCTTGGGTCTGTCATAAGAAACCTATATTAATAAAATTTTAAAGAGATTTCGGATGAAGGACTGTTCACCAAGTGTAGCTCCCATTGTGAAGGGTGATAGGTTCAATTTGAACCAATGCTCGAAGAACGACTTTGAAAGGGAACAAATGAAGAACATTCCATATGCTTCTGCTGTCGGAAGCCTAATGTATGCTCAAGTCTGCACAAGACCTGACATTGCATTTGTTGTGGGAATGTTGGGACGATATCAGAGTGATCCATGTTTAGACCACTGGAGAGCTGCAAAGAAAGTAATGAGGTACCTTCAAGGAACCAAAGACTACATGCTTATGTATAGACGGACGGACAACTTGGAAGTAATTGGCTACTCAGATTATGACTTTGCTGGATGTGTTGATTCACGCAAATCAACATCAGGTTACATTTTCTTGATGGCCGATGGAGCTGTATCATGGAGGAGTGCCAAGCAGACCTTGATTGCCACTTCCACTATGGAAGCCGAGTTCGTCTCCTGTTTTGAGGCTACTATACATGGTGTATGGCTTAAGAGTTTCATTTTTGGGCTTAGAATTATGGATTCTAACTCTAAGCCATTGAGAATATATTGTGATAAATTTAGCTGCTGTTTTTATGGCTAAAAACAACAAAAGTGGGAGTCAAAATAAACACATCGACATTAAGTATTTAGCTATAAGGGAACGTGTTAAAGAAAAGAAAGTGGCCATTGAGCACGTCAGCACTGAATTGATGATCACTGATCCTTTGACTAAGGGCATGCCACCATTTAAATTCAAGGATCATGTAATGAATATGGGACTTGGTTCCATTATGTAGTTTCTCATTGTATGGACAATGTTATTTTAATGAAATTCTTAATTATTGTGATGTCTTTTCTCATATTTATGTGTACCTTAAGTTTATTTGAGAAAAATCAATTAAGAAGGACCAAGAACAAACATAAGGTTTATTCATTTAAAAATTGTTGCCACATAATTATAATAAGAATAAATACATAGTAATACATGGAAGATAATACTCGTTATTAGAGGACTTATCGCCATGATTCATGTATTTATTACTTAATACAGATTATCAATGGTTTTTAAGTTGAGACATTAAGTTTGGAAGTATGGACCAAGTGGGAGAATGTTAAGCTCCATTAATGTTTACCAACTGTTACCTACAATTATGGAACTAAACTGCAGCCTTTCCTTAATTTTTGGAAACCAACTGCAGTAATTTCCTTAAATTAAGGAAATCAACTGCAGTTAATTAATTTTCTGGTTGGAGCTTCTGAAGTGGTCCATTACTCCATCTGGAATTCTCTACCTTGATCTGTGGAACACCTGACACATAGCCATTAGAAGCTTGATGGAAGCTTGACTATAAATTCATCTGTTTGGTCCCCAAGCTAGCATCTCAATCCCCTTCAGTTGTTTACACCTTCTAGCTGAGAGAGCATAGCTTGGAAGTGCCTTCAGATTTTCTGTGATTTTTCTTTTTGCTTGCATTGAAGTTGGAGTGCTGTTTCAGTAAATAAAGCAAGTGGACTGTGGTTTGCAGCAAGAGCGTTATCAATGGCTGGAGGTAATCCTGGGCATTGAAATTTCATTTTTAGATTCTTTAATTCCGCATCTAGAATCGCTGTTGTAATTCTAACATGTAATACCTTAATGATGAAGGAATTTTCGATGCAGTTCACAGATGATAGATGTCTGGCTACCTAGCACTGGTTGTTACAACGCGTTTATCTTAAATATGAATTTCAAAATAGCTGAATATTTACTTCAACAACATTTAATAATTAGTTTTATATGGTTGGAAGAATGTAACTAATGTAATATGTTCGAGAGTTCAAAGTGTATAAGCCAAAAATAATGGGCAAGGGCTTGAAACTTAAAAGGCATGATATTTATCTATTCATGGAAGATGCATTTTTGCAATGAAAGGGTAGAAAAATACATATGGACCAAGGTCAAATAAGTGCACAAGAAGCTGCAAAGCACAATAACATCAACTTTTTATTCTCTTTTTTTACTTACTAGTACCTGTTTTACAATAGCTTCTTAGTTAGCAAACGTGTTTCTTATTTATTGAGATATTGCTTTGTGATGTTGACACAGTTTTCTAACTCCTCCAAACACACCCCTCTTATTTCCATATCTAGAGTTCTATATTGTCTTTTGTAATGTGCAAAATAATTGTTTCATGGAATTTTATACTCGATGAATTGTTGTCAGTTCCATCCACTACTTGATCATATCCATTTTGTCCAGAGGCAATTTATGTATGATGAGTAGTGTTGCGAACTTCTCGATAACATCTTGATTTTATCTTGAAACCATGATTTCTTGGCCTAATAGATGTTTGCCGATTTTTAAAGATATTTTTATGGTATCTTAATTTTGCCAATATTTGCTGATTTTTTATAGATATTTTCCCGATTTTTATGATATTTTGGTTTTCCAAACCTTTACTGATTTTATCCCAATGCTGATGTTTACAACATTAATGATGAAAGTCCTTATATTTTATCTTGGACTATTGAACTTTGATAAAAGACAATTTATGTTACATGCTTAAATGTGTTGATGACTCTATGCTCAATGGTTTCATAGTAATGAGGTCAAACATATTTGTGAGATTAAACCTTAGGATGCCCGTTAATGGGTTTTGGCGAAATGTGGAGACACTTTCAAATGAGAGGATAAGGTGAGTTGGAGATGAGAGTGTAGAAAATATGGAATCCTTTGATATGAACTTATAATGAAGTATTTCAACAACTGTTAGTTCAAAGGTCCTCGTGTTTAAAGTGTATAAGATAATAATAAGGGACAGGGGCTCGAAACTGAAAAGGCCTGATATTCATCTACTGAGGAAAGATGCATTTTTACAAGGAAAGATGCATTTTTGCAATGAAAAAGTAGAAAAATACATAAAGACCAAAGTCAAACAGGTGCACAAAAAACTGCAAAGCACTCCTGTGCTTTGCATCAGCTTTTTACTTTTTTTTACTTATTATTCCAAATGTGAAGCATCAGCTTTTACTTTTTTTTTTTACTTATTATTCCAAATGTGATTCTTATCTATTGAGATATTGTTGTGATGTTAATACAGTCTTCTAACTCCTCCACATACACCCCTCTTTCCTTCTCTTGATGATGAAACGCCAGCTGTTAATCTTTCATTGATAAGGCAGACCTCGAAGTCAACCTACAACATCAAGGGTGAGTGATTTAAGCAAACTTTTTGTTCTAGAGAAGGAAATGAATTGTCGGAAGCTACGTTTTTATGCTTTTGTTTATTTAGCTTTGGTGTAGGCATGATGAGGGCATTTGGGCATCCAACAGGTATGATGCCCTTTATACGGGTATTCTGGCTTCCAAGAGGATGTGGTACCCTTTATATGCCGATTTCATTGTATTATTATGATTCCTGTTGCGTATAGGAGGATGTTTTCTGATTGTTACATCCAACGTGATTTGTACTTTAGTGCTTATTGCATTTGTTAAGATCACTATTT
Source organism: Pinus taeda (assembly GCA_000404065.3). NCBI lineage: Eukaryota > Viridiplantae > Streptophyta > Pinopsida > Pinales > Pinaceae > Pinus > Pinus taeda. Next base: position 7,391 of record APFE031590883.1, on the reverse strand, counting down.
CAGACGGAGATTACTTCTAGGGCTTCTTGAATCAGTGCTAGTCCACGTCGATCAAGTTCATCATCTTGTTCAAGCAGTGTAAACACCTTTCTCAGGACAAGGGCATCCTCAGGTCCAAGTGCTAGTGCGAGTCCGACTTTGCGATTTCTAACACCTTCAGTCAGGCCATCTACACCAGCATCCAAGCCTTCCACACTGTCCTTAAGGTTCCCAACTCCAACACTTAGAAGATCTAGCCCTGGATCTGGTGGTTCAGTGGCAAGGGGTGCATCTTCATCTGGAAAAACAAACCGTGCAGCGCCCTCCTCCCCAAAGCTACAGTCTTGGCATTAAAACATTCCTGGATTCACAGCAGAGCCCCCTCCAAAGCTTCTTACATCAATAAGTGATCGCCCCATATCTAGGACAACAGGTTCAGTTCCTGCATCAAGGCGTGGGTTGTCTCCTGCATCAAGGCCTGGAAGTGAGGCTGGAAATAGATCGAGGCGACAATCTGTTTCACCAACAGTTTCTAGAAGTGTGAGATCTTCGAACAACTGTGATCATGATCATTTCAGCTCCCAAAGTGAGGGATCTGCAGTTTCATCTTGTGAGGATGAGATGGATTCTACTCAGTCTGCATTTTCAAGCAAAAAAAAGAACAAGTATTGTAAGCATGGTAAATCGGCAAAGAACAAGGAAACAGGATACATATCCAAATAGCAGAATTCAGTAATTCTCCAAAAAAACCCTCAAGATCAGTATCAAGTTTCAACAATTAATATTTCACCCAGCTCAAAGAGATCCTTTGACTGTTTTGCGCTAAATGGTATGCCTCCTATCTTGGAGTGATAGTCTTTTAAACTTGCAGTGATGTTGTTAGCTGTACTTGAATGGGTTTCCATATTCACTCTTTGACACAACAATATTTTGTGATCTTTAACTTTGGTCCTTTCTTGTTTTTGTATTCTATTTGATTCCTGTAAAGTGAAAGCTTGAGTACGTTATTTACCACTGATAAGATTGGGATATCATTGCCTCATTTTGGGTTTGTTTCGATTTGCTTTCAAACGTGTTGATCAAGATTTTGGGTGGTTTCGATTTGCTTTTTCACATGTGTTGAGGCTTCAAGTTCAAACATGTGCACTAAAATGCAGTTGACATCAAATCTGTGAGCCTGGCTTAACCAGTTTCTATTAGTCAATAGCCATCCTCAGTGCCATTGGCGAGTTCTTTTATATATCCAGTGGAGTAGGATGTGTATCATAATAATGATGAATATTTTCCTTTTCCTCCTCTATTTTAATTTTGCTGCAAGCCATGTGGTTTTCATTGCCAAGGCCCACATATCCTTCTGCCTTTATTTCAAAGGTTATTGTATATATATTCGAAGGGTTTCAAGATTCCAAACACTATTGACGTGTCCCTGCACCTTTTTGGTGCAAATGCTAGTAGTAGATCTTGCTGAGCAAGGAATTGATTGTGTTGAGTGAGATCTTTTTTGGGTTCTCTGGTGATGCCATCAATTCAATTTGATACTCCGTGTGAGAAGATGAAAAGGCTATAAAATTTCAATAGGTTTACGCTTGTTGCACTCTCTGTTTCTGTTTCTGATCATGAGTGTAGTTCAGCGTTTCTTTTTCATGAGAGGTGATAGACTGAATTTCTAGAAAAATTTTGATGTAAACAGAAGTTAGCTGCTTGTTGGATGTATGTCTTCGAGCTTGAATGTGTGATTTCATTCTATGGATATTTTCAGGTGTGATAGAGGACGAAAAGACCTTCAAAATGGAGAAGAGTTGTGCAAAGATGACTGCAGTTTCGCTTCTCAATATTCTCATCGAACTTTTTGTTTTCTGTGAAGAATATGGCAGGTTCTTTGTTCATTTTGCTATGGATGTTGTGGAATATTGTATAGAGGCTTACTGCTAGGAGGTATGGGGAATCATAGAGCTTGTTGAAAATTCAGATCCGGAATTCGCCCCGGTGAACAAACAAGCAAATGAATTATTCCAGAGTCTAAAAAAATGACACAAATTGTTGGGCGTGATTTTCCCATTAACAAATTTGAAGTGAGAATTCTCCAAAATGCCAAAGAAGCTCTCAAGCGACCTAGGTATGGAGAAGCAAAAGGCAAATGGCAAATGAATCAATAGTTCAAGATATGACTCCACTAATTGGAAGGCAGTAATTGCAGGGAAAAACTTGTCCAAGCTGTGTGAATGCATTAAAAATCATTCGGAAAACATATGACACATGTTAGATGTAATAGAGAGTTTGTTCTTTGTTGTTCGAACGATTTTTAATGCTTTCACATAGCTTGGACAAGCTTTTTCCCTGCAATTACTGCCTTTCAATTCTTGGAGTCATATCTAGAACTACTGATGCATTCACCTTTTGCTTCCCCATACCTATGAATTACTCGAGAGTTTCTTTGGCATTTTGGATAGTTCTGGCTTCAAACTTATTAATGGGAAGATGCACGTCTTGTCTTGTACTTTTTTTCAGACTCTGGAATAATTAGTCTGCTTAATAATTAGAATAATTAGTCCGTTTGTTTGTTGACCAAGGCAACTTCCAGATCTGAAGTTTCAACAAAGCTCCATAATTTTCTATGTCTCGCAGAAGGCCTCTATACAGTGTTCCTTGGTATCGGTAGCAGAACGACCAGAGAACTCACCATATTCTTGATAGAATGCAGAGAGTTCGATGATAATAGTGAGAAGTGAAACTATAGTCATTTTTGCAAAACTATTCTCCATGCCAGCAACAATATTGCACGCACAAGGGAAAAACCAATGAAGCACCGGTGCATCAGCCGCCATTGAAGCCTCAGTTTTCAACGCACTAGATAGCTGATTTCCAACGGCCATTGCAAAATATGCTCGTCGGGTAAGTGGGTATCAAAATCCCTTTCATAAGGAGGATTATTAGCTTATAATTATTAATTCAGGAACTAGATAGTCGATTTCCAACGGTCATTGCAAAATATGCTCAGCGTTAAGTGAGGTATCAAAATTCCTTAATCCTTCTTCTGAAAGAGACTTTCATAAGTACTTACGAACAGGCAGATTTTGCAATGGTCTGTTGGCAATCGATGACCTATTTCATTCAAGAAAATGCCTTTCAAATCTTTGATTTCTTGGTCGAATATTGAAAATTCATTGTTCTTGGGGCAGGTTTGGGATGGAGGATTAATTTGTTTAAAGTGCAATAACCTTTATCATCTTGTTTCAACTTTCCACCAATTGATTGGTTGGCTCCCCGGCAGATATGTGGCTAAGGATATGATGGACGTGTGCTGCAGCAGGCTGACGACCCACAACAGAATGTGAATCGAATCAAAATCAAAGCATGCACTTGCAACTTTTCACAGGAGTGTAGTTTTGCAATTTTTTTTCATTTGATTCTAGACGAATTTTGATGTAATCAGAAAATACCGGCTTGCCGGTGGTATGTCTTCGAGCTCGAATATGCGTTTCATTCTATGGGTGCATTCAGATTTTTCATGTGGCTTACAACGTTGTGTTTTTGGTGATTTGGATGAGTGGTAGGTTTTCGGTGCAAATTGGACTTCTGCAATGTTTCAGTTACGAAGATATCACTGTTTTTTGGGTATTTTTTTGTTTCTATTTTTGGTTGCATTTCGAGTTGTGTAATCATAAAGATATCTTTTAACCCTTGCGAAGTTATGGCTGATGGTGGCAGTAATGCGTCATCTCGGAAGTGTTTGAAATGGATGTGAATTAGCCATGTCAACGTCATTGAGAATTAGCCATGAAACAGATGCTTGCTCATGGGTTCTGTTAATCTATCAATGTGTGACTGGTGGAGAATTTTCTAATCGGTGGATCATAACAGTTTAGCTATTCAATTTTTTCCTTCTTGGATCTGTTCTAACATGAGCATCTTAATTTTTAATTTCCTAGAAAAATTTGATTTCTGTACATATCCAGTTATAAGATTCTGTTTTATTTCTTCGTTTGTATCTTCTGAATTTTCTTGTAACTAATTGGCGGCTGTTTACATGGTTTCTTGTCTTTCAGGAATGTCTTCGTTGTAGGTTCTTCAAGTTAGAGAGTGAAGAGTATGCAGTCCCTGCTGAATTGCCTAAAGTTGCTGACAGATTTTGGTCCAACAATAGTTTCAATCTATTTTACTCCACAAGATGGGCAAGTATTTTGGCCAGCATTCTTGAGAGGTTATAATAAGTGTTGCATGCAAACATCTGCATCTCAATCTGTTAATCTGCTGTTTATGCTCTTTCATGAAGTAAGGAAAAGGGCTCAACTTTCTTCAAAGCTGAAAGTTACAGATCATGAGACTGACAAAATTGATGGGCACTTCAGTGAAAATGACATCTACGTATTTTTGTGGTTCTGTTGGCTTATGGAACATCATGCATGGTTTCCAGATCTACATTGAGGGAAAGAAGATGCAAGTAGTATACAGCTCCCAGAAATAAATCATCTTGTAAGATCAGCAATGGTGATTTGTTCTGGATCTGACAGAGAAGAATTGCACCGAGAGAATTCAAGTAAAACATCATATGCAAATGTTGAAATAACAGCTGCAAGTTTTTATTCTTGGATTTTTGCAACAATTCTAGGCCTTTCTCATTGCTTTCCACAGCATGTTCAGGGTGTCATTCAAAGGGCCAGTATAAGTCTCGATGTAAATATATATAAAACCTTACTTGTTAATCATTATTGTTACTCTCTCCGACTTTAGGCATAAGAAGTCCACAGGCTCTATACTAAACAGCTATTTTGTTATTGCTCTATGAATGTCTGTTACCCATTTATCTCATGAATTTCTATTGTATTTAATCAATACTGGTTATTCTATATACTTATTATTTGCCAAAGTTTCTACTTTCAAGTTTCATAGATTGTGAAAGACATCAACTTTGAGCCTCTATATAATTTCCTATTGGTTAGTAACAGGCATTATCATTCCAGTGTGCTTTCTAATCTGAGATTTATCCTCGCTTGATGAACAGGTTGCAGTCCAAACTCCACCACAAAAAGAAGTGCATTCTTCAGATGCAGCAGGGTTATTGAATTCTGGAACAGCATGGGCTATTGCTCTCTCTATTAGAGCTCCATTAGGAGGAGAATGCCTGATGGAATCCTTTATGTCTGCGAGCCATTCTAGCATCCTTCCAGATCTCATATACCGGTTTGCATTATTCTTGTATCATTTTGGCTTATTGAACTTCTGTTTATGTCTAATTGTAGGCATCTTTATTCTACAAGTCTAGTTTGGGATTTGTCACAGAAGGGATTGCTTGTATTTATTATGCTAATTTGTTTCATGCCCTGTGGATTTGCTATAAAAAATTACTTTTACTTAAAACTGTTTTATTGTGACTGATTTACCCTCTTTGAGGATGCGAATTAAAAATATGAATAAACCCTCAAACCAGGAAATTGTTGTTTTTCTCATGTTTATGTAGATCACTTCAAAGTAGCAAAGGTATGTGCTACTGGGATCCATTATCATGTACAATTTGGCGATTTGTTTAAAAAGACACAAAAATGATTTTATATGGTAGCAACTCTGATATTAAAGGTGGACTTGAACAACTAAAGCACAGTGCTGAAATATTGTTGTTGACAGCGTATTTTTGTCAGAGACCAGGAAAGATTGGTCGATTGAAGAGTAAATAAAATGACCATAGAGTGACAATTAATTACTATGTAACCAGTAACCACCATGTTAGGAAATCCATCGAAGGACCTTCTAAAAGGGGATTTAAGTTACATTTGTCATGTCAGGTTATGATGGTAGACAAGCAAAGTTATTTTGGTAACTTGAAGCTAAAAGTTAGCAGTGTTGGCTTCCAGCTGGGGAAGATCACCTCACCTGAATATAGGCATTCGAGCTTTTCAAGGAAAACTTGCTTTATTTGAACACATCAGTCTCTTGAATTATTTTCCAATCGGCTAAAGGGTAGAAATTAAGATTTTGAAACAGAAGCTGTTAAAGGGTAGAATTTTGAAGCTTGGACTCATTAACAAGTTGTACAAACCTGTTTTTTCTTTGATGTCTTATATTTTTTATTGGCATTGGTTAACGATGTTTTGTCCTTATTAGCAGTTAATCATTGATTTCTGAATGTGCATTAGATATACAATCTGCTACAAATTAGCTGTGTTGGCTTCCAGCTGGGGGAGATCACCTCACCTGAATATAGGCATTCGAGCTTTTCAAGGAAAACTTGCTTTATTTGATCACATCAGTCTCTAGAATTATTTTCCAATCGGCTAAAGGGTAGAAATTAAGATTTTGCAACAGAAGTTGTTAAAGGGTAGAATTTGGAAGCTTGAACTTATTAATAAGTTGTACAGACCTTTTTTTGCTTTGATGTTTTATATTTTTTTACTGGTATTGGTTAATGATGTTTGGTCCCTATTAGCAGTTAATCATTGATTTCTGAATGTGCATTAGATATACAATCTGCTACAAATTATATGAGCATGATATGAAGGGTTGTGAAAGCTTTAAGTCTGAAGCAAATATAGGTTGTAGCATATGAATGTTTGCCAAGTCTGAAGCAAATCTAGGTTGTTTCATGTGAATGTTTGCTGATGTTAGATGCCTACATATATATTGGACACAGCTATTAGACAAATTGAATGGAATAAGAGAGAAACCTGAATGAAGGTTGTTTGAAAGGGAACGATTCCTTTTCTTTATTGAATGAAACATGTGTACGTGTAGTTTTTAAAGTTGAAAACATGAAGCTTTCACTCCAAACATGGTCTGACTTCTTTTTAATGCATCTCCTTTTTGGTGATGATGACAGTTAGAATTCATTTCAATTGCAACAGCGTAGCAGAGCTCAGGGTGCGTATCCACAACTCTTAAAGTTTGTACTCGGAAGTAGCCATTCATTCATGGGAATGGAAATGCATTCACTTACCGGATTTCCTTAGGGCACCCTCATTCATGGAAATGGAAATATATTCACTTACCCAATTTGCCTTAGGGCACCCCAAACCTGCATCTGATTCTGCTCAGAATCTCAGATCTCCATCGGATTCTTGTTTTTTTTGTTATTTGGATCGGATCTCTTTCCTAAAATAGGATTCCCTTCTGGTATAAGTGGATGATGGATCCATCCTGGGCAGATTTACAACTGTTGACTTTTGTAGCTTGGGAGGTACTCCAAGCCCTAGGGTTTGGGGATTGGAGGGCAAAGCGCCACAAGAGTCGCTTGTGGGCTTGGAACCCAAGTTTGGGCTTTTGCACCCATCGTGATTTGGGCCATGAGCACATTTCGACATGTGATGGATGAGGATCTAAGTCACATGACACGAGGACACGAGACACGGAGGACACGTAAATACGAGTATTCAATATGAAACACAGCGACCTGGAAACAGGACACGGGGGACACGTTATAT
>APFE031590882.1:38379-50356 GCA_000404065.3 Pinus taeda | reverse complement strand
CAATAATAAATACTAAATTAAATTAATCTTATTAAAAATAAAATTATTTTTAAAACATCCTAAAATCCTACCTAATAAAGCCCCTAATTAGCCCACCAAAAACTATAAAAGGAATATATTTAAGCCTTCAAATCACATTAACCAAGCAAATGATTTATATTTGAAATTTCTTTTGATGTTTATGATATTCTTCTTACCTCACGAAGTTAGGGAAACGAGTTTCTTTTTGGTAAACTACTCTCAAATGTCTACGGTTGTTTCCTCCTCTATTTCGGTCTCTAAAGGTAAGTGTTTCATGTGATTTGGTGTTGGTTGCAAGATGTTTTTGGCATAATATTTTGGATCTATTATCTCTGCAGTTCTTATGTTTCTCCTAGGACATCAAACTAAGAAGCCTCCATTGGTGTGTGGTCTCTGTTATAAAATTATATATTACAGAGAAATGGAACACATAAATATATTGCATAAGTATAAACACAAAAAACACATAAAACAAGAGAGACACAGATATACGTGGTTCACCCAATTTGGGCTACGTCCGTAGAGAAACAGCTAGTATTTCCTTTTATATTATCCATATGACAGATCCGTTGTAATTCCCTCTTCGCTCTCACACAATATCCTCTCTCTTTCTCGCTCAAAGTACAGATATACATAGATGCAATACAATTCCCTCATATATAGCAAGATGTTGCCTTCTATGGAAAAAAAACCCTAAATTAAACATAACTTCTACTGTCAGACCTACACCTAATGAACAACCCAGATTGACTACGAAATTACAACATTTTACAAGGCCCCCTCTGGGACCACCTAGCGGCACACATTTATGGGTGGAGTTGCTGCCACATTAGGAACTAGGGTCCAATGTGGTAATACATCTGAATAAAGAAGATAATCAGGCTCCACACCCAACAATCTGCCACTTGGAGACTAATTATAACAACTCCACCACTTCTTCATTGACTAGACAATGGTTCCACTTTGGACCTGGTTGTTTCTCATCTTCATCATCATACTTGAAGATCAATTGAAACTGAGCAGAATCTTAGTTTCTCCATGGTTACAACTTTTTTTAACATATCTGCAGGATTCTGGCTAGTGCGTATCTTTTCCAACTTCAACTGTCCATCTTCCAGCACTGACTGTATGAAATGGTACTTGAGTTGTATATGTTTAGTCTTGGAATGAAATGTAGATTTCTTTGCAAGATGTGTGGCACTATGGCTATCACTGTATAACCTGCCCAACTCCTGCTTTTTACCCAATTCATCCAGAAACCTTTGTAACCAAATCATTTCTTTACTAGCCTCTGTAGCAGCAACATACTCTGCTTCCGTTGTTGAGAGTGCAACAACACTTTGCAGTTTTGAAACCCAACTGACAGTTATTCAACCTACAGTAAACACATACCCTGTGGTGCTCCTCATGTTATCTCTATCACCTTCCATATTTTCATCAACATATCCCTGTAGAGCAATGTTTGAACCACCAAAGCATAATACTTGATTTGTGGTACCTCTCAAATACTTGAGAATCCACTTCACTTCCATCCAATGTTCTTTTCCTATATTGTTCATGTACCTGCATACAACTCCCACTACATGTGCAATATCAAGCTTTGTGCAGACCATTGCATACATTAAGCTTCCAACTACTGATGCATATGGAACTTTAGACATATAATCCATTTCTTCCTGAGTCTTGGGACACATCTCCTTAATTAGTTTGAAATAGCTAGTCAAAGGTATACTAACTAGTTTTGCATTCTGCATATTAAATATTTTCAACACCTTTTCTATGTACTCACTCTGAGATAATGTTAATTTTCGATTCTTCGTGTTTCTAGTTATTCTCATCTCAAGGATTTATTTTGCAACACCCAAATCCTTCATTGCAAAAGAGTTCGCCAATTTTCTTTTGAGCACATTTATTTCCTACAAGTTAGAACCTACAACAAGCATGTCATCTACATACAATAACAATATAATATAGCTACCATCATTTTTCCTTTTGAGATAAACACAATGATCAAAGTGACATCTAGTATAACCTTATTCAGACATAAACCTGTCAAAGTTTAGATACCACTGCCTTGGAGCCTATTTTAAGCCATAGAAGCTCTTCTTCAACCTGCACACTAGTTTCTCCTTCCCTTTGACCTCATATCCTTGTGGTTGTTGTATATATAGCTCTTCCTCCAAATCCCCATAGAAAAAGGTTGTCTTTACATATAATTGCTCAATTTTAATGGGAGGTTGGCCGATTTCGGTCTTTCAAGGGTGACAACAGATGAAGAAGGTACTCATGTTACTACGACAATGAAAGGAATGTTTGGATATCTGGATCTAGAGTATATAACTTACTCTCTCTACAATATTATTTATGTTAAAGGAATTCAATGTATAATTTTTTTCACCATATTTGTCATCTAATTTTTAAGGAATTCATGTATAATTAAGAGTACATATGATTTTTTCACCATACTTGTCATCTAATTTTTTATCCTGCCAGATATTTCAACACACAAATGTTGAATGAGAAGAGTGACGTGTATAGTTTTGGAGTGGTGTTGTTAGAGATCATATGTGGTAGACCACCCGTAGGTACAAATTTACCTGAAGAAGAACTAAACATAATTCGATGGGTAAGGAACCTTATTATTAATCATCCAAAATATACATATTTAACAACACTGAGAATAGAATATGCAGTAGTGCATATTCTGCTTGAGACTAACCATGACTATCGGCATCGTGTTATAGGCGACACCACATCTACTAGAGACTGATGAAAATGGTGGCAAAATAATAGATGTCATAGACAAAATGTTGTGTGGATATTACTACCTGAAATCCATGATTAATGTTGCCAAAACAACCATAAGATGTGTCTAGGCTTTACCGTCTTCTAGGCCACCTGTGAGTGAGGTAGTGGCAGAGCTCAAAGAGGCTATCAAACATGAGGATAATGATTCTATTTCAATTGGAGAGGAGAATGGTATCCAAAATTGGCATGCATTGAATAGCGAGGCGAATTCAACTAAATGCGAAGGAATGGAGTGGAGTGATAACAACTCCAACATGCTAAATGAAGGAAGATAACTTCGCAGATACGGATCGAACGAGAGGGACGAACATAACTCTAATTTTAAAGATTTTTTAACCTTCTTTATAAAAAAAATTATCTATAACACTTCCATGGGAGCTACTTTGAGCTGGTGTTGATTAATACTATCTTTCTCAAACTTTATATTTTCGTATAATCGTTCAATAAATTTGAATGAGGTAGCAATTTCCTTTTTATCTTAGAGTCAATGCTTTCATATTCTGAAGTAACAGTGAATGTGAAGGTATGAGTATCATTCCCAGATCATACCCGTTGCCATATTTCCTTACAACTAACTTGTACTGAAATATGAAAATTAAGTTCTTCTCAATTATAATGATGCTAAAAATGAACTTCTATTTGAACTAAACAATCGTAACAATCTGATGCTTCAATAGAAAAACATGGTGCTTCATATTGTTACCAATAAATTTGTGTATGCTCCACTCCGACAAACTACAATGAAAAGGATAGAAAATGAAATCCAAACTGACCATTGCAATGAAAAGGTTTTTTCATTTGGACTTTGTTGGTTGTATCTTACATAGAGCACACAAAATGACAAGTGCCACTTTCGCAGTAAGCATAAGATTATATGCATTTAACTCTAGTTCATATAAGCCCCATAAAAATTTCGTCCTTGAAATTAAAAGAGCACAAGCACCCCCCGATCTGCTTTGTTTTTAGGGAAAAAATTAATGGAATTTGCTCGATGATTAACTAACGGATGGAAGTCAAATAATCCCTTCACAATTAAGCTTCAATTTTCCTTTTTCATCTCCCATTCCTTTAAGATATTTATTAATCTTTCTCATATGTGTTGGAAAGGCAATATGGACAAAACAAAAATTCACACACAAAACACACGATTTGTTTTTTTTTTCTATTAAATACACAAATTTGATTGATTATAATTGATCCCAATGTGGGGTATTTATGCTTCCTAACTAACCACTCAACTAAAGCTCACTTGGGCTAACATTTTCATGCAAACCCACACTAAATTTGGCTTTCCCAAATATAAACTAAACTCGAACTAAGTCACACTAGCTCAAATTAACTCACACTCTTAATATAGACTACTTTGTGTGTTGGAATAATTAGATAATTTTAATACTCCACTTTGATTACGACCTCTAGACTAAAACATGACTCATCACAACTCAAACATGATTGCTATTCTAAGTCTCCTCTAGCTTCACAAGACCTAAGTTTCCTCTATGAAACTCAAGGACATCTTTTTCTAATGGCTTAGTGAATATATCACCCAATTGATCATTCGATTTACAAGGCTTTGAATAAACTTCTACATTGCTCATAAGTTCTCTTAAAAAATGATATCTTGTATCTATATGTTTTCTCTCTTGATGAAACACATTATACTTCGGTAGTGCAATGACTTAGATGTTGTCACAATAGACTGTTGTTGATCTTCTTTTTTCTCCTAAAGTCCATCAAAAGTCCTCGTAATCATACTATTTGACATGTTGTTGATGTCGTTGTTACATATTTATATTCTTCTTATGAAAGTGTCACAATAGACTGCTTCCTAGATGTCCATGATATCACACTTGAACCATGATGAAACAAATAACCAAAAGTGTTTTCCCTATCATCCAAACTTCCTAGAAAATCATTATCACTGTAACCAACCAAATCTTTCTTTTTTGTGCTTTCATATAATATGCCACAATTTGTAGTTCTCACTATGTATCTCACAATCCTTTTGCTAGCTTTTCAATTTGATTCTTTTGATGTCTCCATAGATCTAGAAATTAGACTAACTTCATGCATAATATATGATTTTGTAGTTGTGAGATACATAAGATTGTTAACCAATCTTCTGAACAGAGTTGGATTTACATATGATCCTTCATCATCCTTACTTAACTTTGTACATATCACTACTGGTGTAGGAGCAGGTTTACAACTTTCCATTTTGAATATGTTTAGCAATTGTTTTTCATATTTATTTTGACAAATAAAATTCCTTCTCTGATTACTCAGCTTCTATGCCAAGAAAATATTTCATAAGACCAAGATCTATCATTTCAAATTCTTTCTTCATTGGTACTTTAAACTAGTCTAGTTCAAGATCACTAATATAAATCATATAATCTACATGCAAACAAACAATCAAAATTTGACCATGCTCATTTATATTTGTGTACAATATTGGTTCAATGTTGCTTCTGCTAAATCCATTCCTGATCATATAACTGTCAATTTTTCTATACTAGACTCTCGGAGGTCGTTTGAGTCCACAGACGTTTTTTTAAATTTATAAACTTTGTCTTCATGACCTTCAACTTCATATGTTGAAAATAGCAACAAGAAATGTTAAAAATAGAATTAAGAATTTCCAATTTAATTTATTCTTGAATTAAGTTGTGAATTAAAATCAAATTCTATTCTCATAGCAACTTGTAAATAATTAATTAAGTTTAATCAACTTAATTAGCTTAGGAATTTCAAGTTGGAAGTCTTTTGGAAGTCATGTATATATTCTCCCTAGATTTTAGGGGTCCAATATGAGTTTAGATTGAGTTTTAATTAGATAACTCAGTTTTACTGAGTTATAGTTAGTTAAACTAATTAAAAATTTTTTGTTGAACTAGTAGAGGATTAACAATCAATTAGTGCACTGGCACATCCAGAAGAGATACTCCAGATAACTGAAGATTCACTCATTGGAAACTCATGCATGTCAGTTCTGCGAAAGACTCAGTTGAGATTAGAGTGCAGGGACAATGTACTATTAGTTGTATGATTTATTGAGTTGTAAATATCATGCATGCAATCAAGAAGAGGACCTAATTAGGATTGTGTAGTTTTGGATGCATGCATTCTCTATAAATACGGGCTATTCATCCTAGGAATTGCGAAAGGAAATATGGGCTTGGTGAGCTGCAGAATAGGCTAAGGATTTGGTTTGGGCTAGCTTGTGAGATGAGAGTTGATTATACTTGTGCAAGAATTGTTATTGTGAAAACAAGCATTATATTATCATCTTGGATTTTTGAAAATGCAATATAGATAGTATGGGTTTTGAGTTGTGGCTTTCCTCAGATAAATATTATGTTATGTGTAATTGATTGTCTTCCTCTTACTGATTATTGTTTTCATTGATCTTTATGGGTTTCCGCTATAAAGACAAGAGTAGATTCTTGTCTTGTGTTTTAGGAAATTACATGAGTTGTGAATCTACTGGAAAATCCATATGGTATCGGCGCTGAAGACATTATACTAGAAGAGATTTTGAAATTTTGAGTTTCGGGTTATAGTTGAAATTCAAATTCGCAGTACAGACTTCAGGATCAGTAATGGAATTCTACGATTTGCAGCTCAAGTATGCCTTAGAAGGAAACTCGAATTATATAGCCTGGAGGGACAAAATGGCGATTGTGCCATAGGATAAAGACTTAAAGGAATTCTTTGATCAAGACATTCCTAAACCAACAACATCAGATGCACATGATCTGGACGAATGGAAGAAGTGTGTGGTAATGGCCAAGCAGATAATCCTTGAAGGAGTTCGAGACCAGATTGTCTCGAGTCTCCATAGAAAGGAAACTCCATATGCTATGTGGAAAGCATTAACAAACTTGTATTAGAACAACATTGACCAAAGGAAATTGGCACTGAAGGACAAACTTTGAAAAATCAAGATGGAGGCAGGCGACTCATTTCAAAATTATTTGACCAAGTTAACCCATTTTCAAGATGAGCTTGGAAGTGTTGGAATCATTTTTGTCGAGGATGATATGGTGAGTCTAAATCTTCTAGGACTTCCCAAGAGTTGGCATAGTTATTATGACTCTATCAATGGGAGGGAGAAGCTGCCAAATTGGGAATGACTAGTCGGATTTGGTACAAGAGGAGTTTTGACGGAACACCAAATATGGGACCTCTTCCAACAAAGTGGAAGAGGACTTTCCCTTAGTGAGTAAGGAAAAGAAGGCCAAGGGAAAGAAATCCCAAGGTGAGGCGGGTGACAAGAAGATAGACTTGTCGAAAATCAGTTGTTTTCACTTCACGAGCACAGGCACTATGCCATGAATTGACTAAAGAAGAAAGAACGAGAGAAGGAGCTTGCAGTAGCTGCAGCAGGTGAAGCTCTAGCTTCACAATTCAAACTTGATTTCACTCTCATTGCATGCATGGCCAACACTATAATGGGAGGTGTGTGGTACCTTTACAGTGGTGCCTCATTCCATATGTGATGGGGAACATATATCTCTTTAGTGATTTTAATGAGAAAGACCTCAAGTATAACATAGAGTTTGGAGATGATGGGAGGTATAGTGCTACCGCGTTGGGTACGGTTACCTTTCAGAGGGAGTCTGGCTCACCTCTAGGGATCACATATGTGATATATGTTCCAGGACTAAAGAAGAATCTTGTTTCTGTCACAGTATTGGAAGATTGTGGCTATGATGTGATTTTTAGGAAGAGAAACATTTTCCTTAGACACATCGCCACGGGACAGGTTAAACAAATCGGTGCACGGGTCAAGAACCTGTATGCTCTTGAGGTACAAGATGCTTGCAAAGCCTTGAGGATCAAGTCAAAGGTGAGAGCCAAGCTATGTTCTTTGTATTAAACACACAAACTTTGATTGATTACAATTGATATCAATGTGGGGTATTTATCCTAACTACTCAATTAAATCCCATTGGGATTAACCTTTTCAGACATTCCAAATATAAATTGAAGTTGAACTAACTCACACTGACTCAAATTAACTCACTCTCTTAATATACACTCTTAATATGCACGACTATGCATGCAAGAGTAATTAACTATTTTTAACAATAAGTTCAAATTTATCGCTTGCAAGATTGATTGTATTCAACACACTCAAGAATGAAGTTGCTCAAACTCTGGTGGCAATGGCATCATCATACATAGATCTGTTTGTTTGTTGAAACATAGGGAGATAAATTAATCAAACGCTAGTAGAATAAATCGTACATAAAAGAAACACTTGAAATTAATGGAGAAAGTTTGTTTCACGGTTGTGTGTGTGTCTTAATTTAGATTCAGTTCCTATTTTTAGGAGATAGTTTTGATCTCCCTAAATTGAATGTAATCTTATTTATTTTGGATTTTATAAACAATGTAAAAGGGCAATACTCTAGGTGTAGCTCGTTTCACTAGTGAGCTGCAAGTTTCATTTTAATGTGTCTTCCCATTTTTATCTGACACTCACACCATTAATGCTCCATTATAGGTTTTCTTATCAAATCGGTTTTCAGAAGATAAAAGATTGAAGAAACCCATTTCATCAAAATTGCAGAAATATTGTTTTTAGACGGAGCATGTAAATAGTGGAAGATATGGACTATGTGGATGTGGTGTACTCATTGCTACTCAACGTGGCAAGTATTATCACTTTTAGTGGGAGGGTTGTTCCAGTTCCAACAACAAAGCGGAAATCATCGCATTATGGAGGCTATTATTCACTACTAGTTGGCTCAACATTTCCAATCTGCATATTTTTGAGAACTCTAAAGGATGCATTGATTGGATAAAGGGATTGTCATGTTTCCAATGTCATGTTCTGACCTATTAGATGAAGCGTATTCGTATCTTGATAAATTCATTTTAGCGCATTGATTTTAATCATATATACAGGGAGCAGAACCTCATCACTGACCTACTCTCCAAAAGAGGCATTTCAACATCCCCTGGAGTCATACATTATGTTGTATACAACTAAGACTCCATATTTGACTTCGACACTATTCCTATTTCTTAAATAGGACTAGTATAAAATACTTGCTTTATTTCTACTTTGTTTTTTTGTAACTAAGCTCTTCTGAACATAGGATGAACTTTCAGTGAATGATAACATAACAGTGAGTTTATGTTTTTTTTTCTTTTTTCTTTTTCTGATTAAATTTTTTGTTGTTAAGTTTGATACTATACCCTGAGACAAAACCATGTAATTGTACTTTCTTTACTAATATTGAAAAAGACGTTTTTTTGAGTGAAAAAAATAAATAAATAAATAAAATAAAATAAAAATAAAAAATATAATATAGTGGAAAATGTTGAAAGCGACATTCTCCATGTCACTTTCTTTATAAGAGAATAAACACACCCTGTAAGGACTTGTTCAACGAACCAGATAAAAATTCGCTTGTTCGACTAATTAATCGATATAATGTACAACCAACATGATATGAACTGTACAACCAGCACGCTCTTTAATGATATAAGGTCACGAAAATGAAATTGAAATTCACAATTGCAGTGGAACGTTTTTCACTCAGATTTTTCAAGAAAAAAGTGGCAAGTTCCGTATACATTTAACTCTCCTTAAATGTAAAATTTCGCCATTCAAATAACACTTTACATCATTTTCCCTCTAATCTCGACGTGTCCCAAAAAGTAAATGAGGCTGCACAAATGTCACAGAATGCAAGTTCATTGATATGAAACATCACCCTTCATTTTGTACGGCGCGCAAAGATCTTAATGGCAAGTAACTGTAAAATTATGGTGAATCACCACAATAATTATCAAGATATGAATTGTCAAGATGTTGGACCCCAATTTGACAAACACAAAGATTATTCTTGACCTCATTTTGTCATACAATTTTGCCAATCCTAATCTTAATCTCAATGTCAATGTAGATATGTTATTGACTATAATAATATTTTACAATAAGTTTTAAGGGTTAGCTCCACTGGTTGAGAGTCTCTATTGTTAAGTGCCTCACAGATTGGGAGGTCACCGCGTCAATTCTCCTCTACACCCTTGGGGTTTGGCCCTGATTGTTTGGTCACTGGTGGGATTTGATTCCCTTTCAGGTTGATCTGTGTAGATTAGATAATAGATTTTTATAGTATTATAGAGAAAATGATTTAATTGTCAAAGTAACAAGACTAAATATTAACAATAAAAAAGGTCACATGTATATAAAAGAATAATGAAAAGGAAAAATAAATATGAAAAGAAGATTAGTTATTATTATTAAATGGGAAAAAATGTCGTACTACTACATCATGAGAAATTTCATGTCTTTTACAATAGGGAAGACCTATATTTATAGTATTTTTGGGTGTCTCTTTACTTGGAGTCTTGCACTTTTATTATATTTCAAATACCATGGGTGAATACCATAAACCACTATTGTTAAAACTAATAAAAGGTTGCATATGGAAAAACTAATTATACAACTAGCTTTCTATTTTGTTTTCTTCCACCTTTCAAATACCATGGGTGGATACCTTCTTAACCACCAATAGCAGAAAAAAAAAAATATGGAAAATATTGTTGTTCTTTGGAACTATCTAGTCTCTCTCTTATTGTAGAGTTGTCCATATCATGTATTGTTCATCATAGTTTCCTTTCAGGTAGAATTCCTCTATTAGGGCATCAATAAAAATGGCCCAAGTGGGTTTGCATCCAATATCCCAGACTCATCTTCTCTATGTCTCTCCTAGTAACCTTCCCACCAATATTTGATATGAGGAAGGGATTTTATGAGCATGAAGACAATCTTCTCATTTTCAATTTTTTTTTGGATAGAGTAATAGCCCTTTAATATATTTAACCGTATATCCAAAGAATTCGCATCTATTTTGCCTTTGAATAAGGGATATCAATGTTAACTTCTAACTTGAAGGGTGTCTCACCTCCAAAATTGTCGCTTGTTGAAGATGTCTTAGCCAATGTTGACAATTGTCGAAGGATCTAGGTGAAATTGTCCATGATCTTATTCCTCTATTATGTGACCAGGGTTGAAATTTGATGGGAATTTTTCCATCAGAGACCATTTTACTCATAAAATAAGTTGAAATTTTTTAAATGACCCTTTGTCCTGACATGTTTGGAAGAATGCATAACGTATTTTTTTATGATTAAGGTTTTTTTGAAAACATTATTAATATATTATCCAGAGAGTGACACCTTTCCATTAACGGACACTATAATAAATCGATAATGATATATCAACAAATAAACTTTAATTTCGAAGCTTTGCCTGGTAGGATTTCAAAATATGAAAATATCTACTACCAAACTTTGCAATTCAAACAAAGTGCTACTACAACACTTAATTTTTAAATCTGAACAGTTTGCTTGCAGTGTAATTTTATCTTCATAATTATAGGATCTCTGGGTTATTCTAGTCTTTTGATTATAACCATAATATTTGTAGAGTGGTATAATTATTGAGGTTGTGTCAATTTGTGATTAAGGGTTTGAAAAGTGGTTATAAGAAAAACCCATGTGCTTTTTGATGATGATTTTGAAGAATTGAAAGCATTAGAGGATGATAACGGCAGTTTCCTCGACCTTATTTTACATAATTGATCAACTGAAATTAGTATCATGTGCATCATAATCTCCATGATTGTGGCTTCGACAATACTTGATGAAAGATATTATTCATGACCATCCCGCTATTCAGAGGTTGGTTATTATTAATTATTTTAGTTATTTTTGGGATTGGAGTTAAGTATGGTATCTTTTTTTCAGCCCCAAGGGTTAGCTCAGTTGGTCAAAATCAGTGCCTCATTGATCGGGAGGTCACGAGGTCCATTCTCCCCAAAGCCCTTGGGGTTAGGCCTAGCTAGTGGGCTGCGGGGCTAGATTCCCTTCGGGGTCAATCAACCAAGATTTTTCTATGGACGTAGCCACCACCCGTTGACCAGGGTGTTTGTGAAACACAACCAAAAAAAAAGAGTATGGTATCTTTTAAAAAAATTGTAGATTTGTGTGGATTAAATACTTTTACTTTTTTAATGTATAAATCAATTCAATATGTTTAAAAAAATACCCAATATTAAACAAATAAATTTGATAAATATAATTCTTTAAAAAAATTTAGTGTTTTTTTAATGATGTTTTAGTT
>APFE031590882.1:498-19281 GCA_000404065.3 Pinus taeda | reverse complement strand
CAAATCCCATGAGACCCCAACTTATTATGTTATTTGGTTGGTTTGTTTGATCAATCAATTGGATAGTTATAACTATATATAATTAGGGTTAGCAGGACTGCAAAATAGGTGGCCCGCTAACTTTCGCTAGTTGTATGACGTGTCTCGTGGTTGACCCAAGCCTCTTTGGTTGACAGCAAGGTGCCACATGGCCCCGTATTATTGGACCACATATAATCTTAGTCAACCCCTTCCTTGCCATGTCAACTGGCATTAGGATTCCACGTCATGCCACGTGAAGCGTCCGAGGATTGATGTGTGGTATTGTTGAACGGTGCCACGTGGTGCCTTCTTATGGTGCCACGTGGCAATCTCAGTGCCAAAATTTTCGTTTTGCCAAAAAATTTAGATGAGCATAACCTTGTTATACAAACTCAGATTGATGTGTTGTTCACACCATTGCAATCTTTTTGACGTGATCTATGACTTGGTGATGGTTTTGCTGAGATTTCAAGACTTCAAAGTTTGAGCCTTTTTGGATCCTCTTGGATCACCTGTTAATGCTCCTGCAGATACTTCAAGATGTGTGATAACCTACAACACTTCATTTGTCTAAAACCCTGCTTATACCTCACGTCTTTTCCCTTAACTCATGTGAATTGCCTTAAGGGAACTCGGCCCTCACTCCAACACCTCTATTAACCTGAAGACCTCATTGTGCAATGAAAATGAGGGTCTTGACCTTCCTTAATGCAATAGAGATCAAGCTCAGTCTGTTCACAAAGATAGACACAAGCCTTATGCTCATAACCATAAACAAACAAAGCTCAACCAACCTTCCTTAGCTTGCCCTGCACTAGAACACAAGGAAAAGTGTACTCATCCTTCTTCTTTCACTCCAACTTGACTTTTGAGGATCTATGGTCTTCTTAGGCTCTTGTCTTCACATTAGATGAGTTGCAATTTTGTCAAATGAGCTCAACTTTATCTCTACTTATAGTGTTCTCAGTGGAGTGATATTTCCACCAAGGGTCATGCCTTTTAGCCCAAGCTCACCTAAGCCTACATGCTTAAACGCCATCAACATAAGAAATAGAATTATTCTCATTGACTTACGCCTTCTTCATTGTAGTCATAGGTACCCTTTAGCCCTTCAAAGGTGCCCCTCATGCAACAATAAGAATAAGTAATAATTTTTACTTGGGTCTGCAACCCGCAACTTTAGGTACTTTGCTCACAAAACCATTTTTTCATGGTTCAACTCCACAGTACCCCAGGGGGTTGTGGGAGTACCTCCCAAACTACACATATCAACACCTTGTCCAAGGCCCATGAACCAACATAATGTTGCATTTTTCAATGTAGCAGGAACTGTCTTCAACTTCTAAGCATCAATTATAAGTATCCTCTTTAGAGAGACCATGAAATTTTGGCAATGTTGAATGAAGAATATTCTTCATTTTAGCATCTAAGTCCATCTCTATGATGGGGAATCCAAAGGATTCAAATACTTTTTAGACAATCTAGTGTGCCATATTTTCTAAGAGAGTATCTTCTTCTTTTAATGGTGTCTTTAGAGATGCGAGAAAGATACTATCTTTACGGTTGTAGGAATCCTTAAAAGAACATTGCTAACTTTCTGAAGCATTTTGATCATTGAACTGATTTTTAGGAAGGTATTGTTCATTCTCCAGAGAGTTCTACCTAATTAGATGGAAAGCTAAATTATCAAAAATCAAATCTTTTGTTGTATCATAGATTCGTTCAACTCCTAATTTTTTAGCAGGACCTTGTACAATGGAAGTATGCGATTTAGGATTTTTCTTAGCAAGAGAACTTGTTGTTGGTGCAAGTAGTTTAGGTGGCCTTGTTCTTTTTCCTCTTGTAAATGTCATGCAATGTGAGTATGGGGGGTTTTCTTGATAAATCTACCATGTTAGTCTCTACTCCTAGGAATGTAACAAGTCATATTGAAAGAAAAATAAAGGGCCAAAATAATTAAATTTTGAAAATTCGAGAATCAACAAATAAATTTTAAAAAAAATTGACAAACAATCGACTGTACTATTGAGATTTCCTTGACAACGGTGCTAAAAATGATTTTCTTTCCAATTACTTCTAATTATCTTAGTGGGAAATTCATCAGTTATACATTTAAATATTCAATCCAAGATTTTTTTGGTACTTGTGAATTGTTGTGCATAGTATATGTCAGTGCAATATGTTGTGTCCTGAAATTGTAGTAATATGATGGTCACCACAGTACAATATAAAGATGCTTTTAGAGGTCACTAATATGACTAATACAGTTACCAATCAAATGAGAACTATAACCTCAAAATGAGAACTCTAGCCAAAAAACCCCAAAAAACATGGAAAAGCAACCCAAAAACATAAAGTGTGTATGTTGCAACGACATTTTTTTAAGTAAATTTTCAGCATTTTCTAAAAATGCTAGAAAAAAACAATTTTTTTTTGCGCAAAGAAAACCCTAAAATCCAAAAATATTGACATTAAAAATAAACTATCATGACTCAAAAAATCATTAACATTCTAATAGTTTTCAACAATATGTTGAAGGTAAAATATCATGACTCGAAAAAAACCTAAAAATTCCAACAATTTTCAACCATGACGTTAAAGATAAATATCAATACTCTAAAAAACGTTATAATTTTGGTATTTTTCAACGATGGTGTTAAAGAATAAATATCATGACTCCAACAAACATTAAAATTTCAACATTTTTCATCCATGGAAGTAAAAAGAAATATCATGACTATAACAAACTTTAGATTTTCAGCATATTTCGAGATCAATTATCATAAATAAATTAAAAGTTAAAAATATATACCTAAATCAAAAAGTCATTATATCAAATGCTACAAATATAGTCCTTTTAAAATCTTAGCCTAAGACAACTTGACACATTGCAACAAAAGCTTAAAAATCAACCATCAAATTGACACATAGTGGGGGCATGCTTGACCCATTGCAATTGAAATGTAAAAATCAACTGTCAAATTCATACATAGTGGAAACAAACTTGATTAATTGTAACAAAAAATAAAAAATCAACTATCAAATTGACACATATTGGGGTCATGGTTCTAGTCGAACATCAACACAACCTCTACAACAAAAAATCAATCAATCAATCAATAAAATTGAAAACAAAACAAAACAAAAATTAAAAATGAAAAGTAAATTATAACCCCCCAAAAAAAACAAAAAATAATAAAGTTAAAAATTAAATTAAATTAAATAAACATTGAAAAAGATAAAGTTTAAAGTTTAAAAAAAAATTTCATATAAAAAAGTAAAGAAAAATGAAAAAACCCAAAAATAAATAAATAAACATATACAAAATTTTAAATAATAATCCGTTAAATGATGAAAAAACAGAGAAGAAGAAGAAAAAACGAGAAAATTCAAAGCAATTATATATATATATATATATATGATATATATATTTAATAATATATAATATTATATAGATATATATAGTAGAGGATAGAGGCTCTGAAGCTGAGTGTGCAGAGGCCTAGTAGAGTCCGCAGCTATGTGCGTGGACCCCTGCAGTTGAGTGCACGGGAAGGAGTTGAGTCTGTACTGAATCAAGCTTTGAAGACATTATTAATAAAGATCAGTTGGTTTGATATCTTGTGTATTTGGTTCATATATCTGTAATTGAATGTTATGTATTGATAATATCTATTTAATTATCTGCGTGCACTTATATGTATGTCTATGACTGAGAATCTTCATAGTAATTAACGAGAAAATCCTAATAAAGTAAGAGTCGGGTAATTAAAGTTGATCGCGCTGCGGCCGAAGATGTGCGAAGAATCTTTTGGGTACGCGTAATCTAGCAAGCGTGAAGGCTGGATCAGGCACCGATCTCCCACATCCAAACATCCCTAGGGTGCGGAAACCTGGTTCCAGCACCCTCCCATACTACCTCAGGTGAGGCCTCAATTCGCGTTCTGCGGACTATTACTGAAAGGGCCGGTAGTAACGGGATTTGCTTGGCTAAACTCACTGTTGAACCTGGGTCAGGCCCTTAGTAGCCAACAAATGGTTCCATTGCCGGGACCGGGATCTGCCTAAGGGATGTCTGATGTCGTGCCACTGGGACCCAACAAAGAAGGAAATTGAAGAGTGGTTGGATCAGAAGATTCACGAGTTCGCGACACAGGAAAACAGAACTCCTCATCTATCTAAGAAAAGGTGGCTGGATCACTACGTGTATACGGAAATCGATGAGATTTTCTTCACATCCTTTCCATCTGAACTACATGATTGGATTTCAAGATTAGCCGACAGTCAGGGAAGGTATAAGCTCCACTAACCAGTGTGGACCCCGGAGTTGGTGCGTAGACTAGAAGCATCAGAAGACAAGATCACGTGAGCTGTGGACCACTGGCTCGATCAAATAATAGGGGGATTCATCACTGGGTTCACGATAGATACGACCGTGAGCTATAGTGAAGCTTAACAACATTTTCTCAAGGGACCACGAGGCAGGTATGTCAAATTTTTAAATACCAGGATTTAGATGTTGTTATGTGAAAAGAGGGTTATGCTAATACATTAATGTTTGGGACAATGCAGAGCAAAAAGATCTACAAAGGTAGCGAGGAATTAGAAAATAGTCCCCTGATTTCACCATTGTGAGAGAGTGAGGAAGAGCTCGTTCGGTTCTCTCCAAGAAGTGCGGTCAGGTGGATAAAGTAGCGTATTCTGCAGCTACCACCTCCACCCACGCCACCACCCGCTTCACCTCCCTCACCACCATCCCCTCCCACTCCATCTTCATCAATCCCACAATTCAGCATGGAAAACGTGATCAAGCTACCCATATTCAGAAGAGTAGGAAATGCAGACCCAAACCAGTTCTGGTTCGTGGTAAGAGCAGTGTGGGAAGCGCAAGGGGTTATGGATGATAACATTAAGAAGGCTACATTGGTGAGCACATTCCAAGATCGGGCTCTGACTTGGTATATCAAGCACTCTAATGATCACCCAAACGCAGGGATAGCAGAGATCCAGAATGCATTGAATAGAGAATTTAGCCGTTGGAAATCTGAGACGGAGTCAATCATTGGGTTCAAAGATATAGCGATGCTCCCAGGTGAGACCCCTGGGATCTGGATCAGCGACTAAAGAGTACGATCCACGAGACCAATATGACACTCATAGACGCGCAGCACCGCACATGGTTTGTGGCATCTCTGACACTGCACCTGAGGACAGCGTTGTCACAGTAGAAGCTTTCAACCCAAGCTGATTGGAAGTGGTGATGAGGTTGCATGAGACCCCAATACAAGATCATGGGTTGGGAATTCAACAAATACATGCACAACTACAAAATCTATGCTTGGAGATGCAGAGTTTGAAGCAGGATAGGGTACCATGGCCAGAGGCGCGTGAAGAAGTATGGTGTATAAAATCTAAAGGTCAGGGTCACAACAAGGATCATTGTCCAGTGTTCGCGAACTACCTGGCAGGAGGGAGCCCAATGCCATTGAGACTAGAAGCACAGGCAGGGCCAAGTGCAACACCAGCGTTATGGTTTGCAATTTGTCAGATAGGAGGGAAACACACAACAGACAACTGTCACTTGCTGCAGAAGTATACGAAGACTCCCTAGCAGCTGTTTTGTAATTTCTATAGGTCAGTAGGTCACGACGAGCGCACCTGTCGTAGCTACGAGCTCATGATGGAACGGACCCCAGCCTATAGGATGTAGAAAGAAACACAAAACGTTGACCCAACTGCGGGGATGGCGCGCGTTGGATTTGAAGGGCGAGGTCGAGGAAGAAGAGGAATGGGACCAGGAAGGGGTTGCGGACAGTTGATTTGTTACAATTGCGAAGGACTAGGGCACTACGCTCATGATTGTACTAATCTGATGAGGATATCATGTTTGTACTATGCTCAGTTTGATCATGAGCTAGTGTATTGTCCTACGTTGATCTCACAGATGCACGAGAAAGGGGTACTCCAGCCTTCTCCAACTCAGAATATCCAAATGATGAGATCTGAACCCCGCGAAGAAGACCCCAACGTGAATATGATGCTCAGAAGTGGCGCAGTCACAGGGGAAGATAAGGGGAAGCAGCCTGAGGAGAATACATGGGTTCAAAAGGCTCCTGCAAAGGAACCTGAGTTTGACTTTGAACGCACAAAAGAGACGTTTATGGAAGCTATGAAGAGCCTCACGGAAGCCTCCACGTTAGGTATTAAGGACCAACCTGAGCTGGAAATGGATCCTTCCATGCTTACTACCTTTCTGGAGACCTGCATGAAGTTGTTGCACGACAATAAGGCAATTAAAGGACTACAAGAATTGATCACTCGGTGCGCGAGGTCGGGAGAGCCACGCGTAGTCCAAAAATTGGGAAAGCTATCTATGGGAGATAAGGGTAAAACGGTGAATATTGAGAGTGATGATGAGGAGGAGGATCTCCACATATTCATAGAAGAGATTGAACTAGAAGTAGAAATGGAGGAATACATGCAACCAAGACGTGCTACCGGAAAACTGCCCATATATGTCCCTCCGCAGAAAGGGAGAGTAAAAGTACCTAGAGATCTGGATGCTGTTAAAATCAGCCTCAAAACCCCATTCCTCCCCGAGGGTGTTCTGTTTGAAGGATTGGCTTTAGGCCATGTACCCACGATGAAGTTTGAAGACTGGGACCTCGCAGATAGCGAAACTTTCCCTCATTTGGAAACTAGCCAACTGATGAAATATATCAAGGAGGGGGTAGTTACAGTGTTTCAGCCACGAAAATGGCTGGCAGGGTGGAGGAGGCTAGGCTACTCCACCTCCTATTGATTCCACATTTTTGTTGGGCCCCAATCACAATATTTGTCATCAGGAAACTACTTTTCCTTGTGCATGATGGGTACTTGTGGCTGGAGGAGCCGATTCCCATCACAGTGGAGGTTATTGATAGGATTTCTTGGCTTCCCTGTATGGGAAGGGACCCTGCGGAGATTTCTGGTATATGTGGAGACTTGGCGATTGCAGAGGTCATGAAAAAGAAATATAAGTTGGAGAAAAATCGGAAGGGTTACGTTATTACTAGCATTCAAGACAAAGCAGTCTGCATAGCCACCCAGTTGCTGGTAGGAAAATTAATGAGAAAATGTCGTGGTAATGAGGTACCAGCAACGATCATCGCACTTGCTGAACAATGCGCAGAGGGGGTACGGTTTAATTGGGTGCAATGCCTCTATGAGGAGTTCCTGACGAATTGCGGGGAGGCCTAAGAGCACGGTAAGACCTTCCACTACACGTGGCTGCTCTTATCCATCCTTTTGATTGCAGGGGAATTTCCAGAGGGCAGTCAGTTTCCTCTCCTTGACTAGGATTTGCTGGAGGCAGCCAGATATGCATCGCTATGGGCAACGAAGGACACCACGCGAATCCGTGAGACCAAGATCTTTTGGATACTCATGGAGGCAAGTGTACGAATGTGGATCAACAAATGGCCGCACCTATCCCCCATGGTATATGATATTCTGCGGAGCTTTACAAACTTTAAGGTCGATATGCACAATGTGTACATGAGGGCACGGAAGGATCCGCAGCAGAAATAGACCACGCTCCCCTTCATCATGATTGATGACACTGTGTTCGCGGTGCTCGACTCCTGGCTACCTGAATGACACACACTAGATCTGGTAATGCGCGATGAGACAATTGTTGAAAGATAGAAAGATGCTGCTAAACTGCTGGCACAACAGAGGCAGAACGAACAGCTCGCTGAGGAGGTGAGGGCTTCCCGTGAGGTAGCGAAAGTCGCTGCAGAGCAGACCAAGGCCACGGAAAAAGTAGTAGCAACACCGGCAACTAGGGCCACCATAGCAGAAGAGGAAATAGGCCCGGACCAGCCTGCAGAGCAAGGGACAGCTGATATGACAGAAGGGATGGATCCGCACACATCTTCAACATAGCTAAAACAACTACACACTGTGGAACGGACAGGGCCCCAGAAAAAGACCAAAGCTTCCAAATTAGATGGGGAACTTATTACACTGGCCTAGGGTGACTTGTACGACATCGGAAACATAGTTCGCGAGGTCACCAGGGAGGCACTCCAGGAAGAAATGATGGAGCAATAGAATGTGTTGGGGGCACTTAGCGCACAACTCTAGGAACTTCAGCTGCGACCCCTTCAACAGGGAACGGTAGCCGTCTATGAGGCTACGGGTACCTCAGCAATAGAGCAGTTGCTGCGAGCCAAAATGGCTAATACCATCACGCTGCCAGAAGGAGTACTGATAGTGGATAGCCTGGAGAATAGATCCGCGTTAGGTTGGTTCAAGGGACTTGGCCTAAACTTGGTAGCCCTTCCACGAGACATATTATACCAGCTGCAAGACGGAGCTACGACAGAGCTCCGCGCTAGGGATGACGCGCATTACAAATACTCAGTGAACAATGGACCAACCTCAAGCAACTGCACCTCCAACGCGATGAAGCCATAGTGTAGACTCAACAGTTGGAACAGATCATCGAGGAAGCATGTCGTCGCGTCCCCGAGCTCGAGATTGCGACAGATTTACCAATGGGAGTGTGGATCCACAAATTGGCTAGTGGATTCCGCAAGGCAAAGGAGGAAGCAACAAGGATCCAACTGGACCTCAACCTATAGATTGCGGAACTGTGGTTGAAGGCACAACCCTCTACACCCCCGAAAGTCAAAGAGCAGTGCCACCGCGCCATTCAATCAGGGTTGGAAGAAATACAGCGTTCCATACAGGGTTGCATAGGCTTGCTAGATTAGTCTCTCTTCAAACTCACCTCATTGCAAGAAGACCCCATGTTACAGTGTTTAGAGACAGAAGCACATGAGTTGCAGCTGGCCTATGACAATGTCCGAGGAACCACGCAAACAGTCACCCTTACTCAGCAATTGGCCAAGATGATGGAAGCCCAAGCTCTAAAGGAACAGGTAGACACCGCGCGACAGAAAGAAGTTGTGATTAAAGCACGCATCCAGCCTTGGCTCAAGGAAGCCTTCACGATCACCACCAGTATCGAAGGAAAGCTAGAGCAAATGTAGGGTATATATGCTAAGGTAAGGAGGTGCCCCTAATAACAATGCAATGAAGATACGCGCACAAATGGTACAGCAGATAGCGGAAGAATGTGTTGCGGACTTATGTGAAGTGTAGATGCTACTGGATGACCTCTGCGCGAAGATCACCGCACAAGCCGAGTGACTCGGGATGAGTCACGATGATTGTGTTGGGGGCCTGTTGGGCAGTGGAGCCCCCATAGCAAGTTTTGGGGCTTGAAGCCCAAATTTTGGTCAAATGTAATGTAAAGACCCCACAAAATGTGGGTGCACAGCATGAGAGTCTAGGGTTGTCTGCCCTAAAATAATGTAAATTAATGTAAAGTGTGTCGGCCTACCCATGGTCCCCGGACCATGGGATTGTATAAATAGAGCAAGGCTCTAAGTGTAAAAGTCAGTGTGGATAAATAAATGCGAAGGCATGGTTAGAGAATAGAAGTAGATCTGAAGGTATCGGGTCGTAGTAGAGCATAGAGGCTCTGCAGCTGAGTGCGCAGAGGCCTAGTAGAGTCAGCAAGTGAGCGCATGGACCCCTGCATCTGAGTGCGTAGGAAGGAGTTGAGTCTGTACTGAATCAAGCTTTGAAGATATTATTAATAAAGATCAGTTGGTTTGATATCTTGTGTATTTGGTTCATAGATCTGTAATTGAATGCTATGTATTGATAATATATGTTTAATTATCTGCGCACACTTATATGTATGCCTATGACTGAGAATCTTCTTAGTAATTAACGAACAAATACTAATTAAGAAAGAGTCGGGTAATTAACTTTGATCACACTGCAGCCGAAGCTGCGTGAAGAAGCTTTTGGTATGTGTAATCTAGCAAGCGCGAAGGCTGGATCGGGCACCGATCTCCCACATCCAGACATCCCTAGGGTGCGAAAACTTGGTTCCAACACCCTCCCATACTACCTCGAGTGAGACCTCAGTTCTCGTTCTGCGGACTATTGCGGAAAGGGCCAGTATTACCGGGATTTGCTTGGCTAAACTCACTGCTCAACCTGGGTCAGGCCCCTAGTAGCCAATAGTTGGGTGGGGGAGGCAAGGTAATTTTGGGAATAACCCCTCTGCCCAACTGCCAAAGAGATAAGGCAATATTTAATCTTTTTAAATATTTAAATTGTATTACAGAGTGAAATATGCCTAAATGATCAAAAGAGGTTGGATTATTGGTTTTGGGCATAAGTGCTAGGAATGTAGAATTGAAGGGAGTTAAGATTTTTCCATTTAATTTTGAGTATTAAATGATCCTCAATATGTCCCTACCAATGAAATCATAAAAATGGGTATAGGATTAATTGATAGTCCATCAAGCCTGAGACTTTTATCTTTTTGAAAATTGTGTAACAATTTTTTAAGAATTTTATCAATGATCGCTCTTTGTTTTTTTTCAAGAGGTTTAAATATCGTTTATATTACCTTGAATAAAAAATAAAAAATTAAGTATTAATATATTTTTAGCTAAATTACTCATTGTGATGAATGCACGAAAATTAAGTCAAAAAATTGTTGGATGATGTTGTTATTGATGTCAACCCATGGAGTTGATTGGGATTGACATTGACCAAAAACACCAATCATTGATGTCAAACGGTTAATGATTGCTTCTTAGTAATTGTGAGAATACCGCAATATGGAAACTATACAATTGGATGGCTGAAAACCCAAGTCCTAGGGTTTGGGTTCTTTGGACTGAGGATGTACCCTGACTCTATCGATAGTCTTTGGTAGGCTAATCATTGAGTTTGGGTCGAATATCTATGTCATTATATTCTCCTCGAAAATATGTTTTAGTTGATATGTTGTATGCCCTGAGAGGCCTCCTAGTTTGAGAGATATTCACAATTGAAGTTGGTAACCCCAATTTCTAGGCCAAAACCCCAAGGGGTAGTGACATGACACCTCCTCCTACGGTTGTCAATATATGACATTGTTTATTACTGTAATCTCACCACGTATAATTTACATAACTCCATGAACCAAAGACAATAAACCAATCATTGACTTCACAATAGGACCATATGCACTAAGCCAATCATTGATTTCAAAATTTTTGTGGAATTGAAATTTTTTCTAGAAAAATATTTATAAGGTATATTACACCAATTCCTTAAGGATTAAACAAACAATTCAATAATAAATACTAAATTAAATTAATCTTATTAAAAATAAAATTATTTTTAAAACATCCTAAAATCCTACCTAATGAGGCCCCTAATTAGCCCACCAAAAACTATAAAAGGTATATCTTTAAGCCTTCAAATCACACTAACCAAGCAAATGATTTAGCTTTGAAATTTTTGTTGACTTTTATGATATTCATCCTACCTCACGAAGCTAGGGAAACAAGTTTTTTTTTGGTAAACTACTCTAAAATGTCTACAGTTTTTTCCTCCTCTAATTCGGTCTCTAAAGGTAAGTGTTTCATGTGATTTGGTGTTGGTTGCAAGATGTTTTTGGCATAATATTTTGGCTCTGTTATCTTTGTAGTTAGGGCTCTTTTGTTTCTCCTAGGGCATCAAACTAAGAAGCCTCCATTGGTGTGTGGTCTCTGTTAGAATATTATATATTACAAAGCAATGGAACACATAAAATATATTGCATAAATATAAACACAAAAAACACATAAAACAAGAAAGACACAGATATACATGGTTCACCTAATTTGGTCTACATCCACGGAGAAACAACTAGTCTTTCCTTTTATATTATCGAACAAAATGAAGAGATACAACCTACACCTGATTCGTTGTAATTCTCTTCACTCTCACATAATATCCTCTCTCTTTCTCGCTCAGAGTAAAGATATACATAGACACAATACAATTCCCTCATATATAGCAAGGGATTGCCTTCTAGGGAAAAAACCCATAAATTAAACATAACTTCTACTGTTAGATCTGCGCCTAATGAACGACCCAGATTGACTACGAAATTACAACACTTTACAAGGCCCCCCCTGGACCCCCCTAGCAGCACACATTTATGTGTGGCGTTGCCGCCACATTACGAAATAGGGTCCAATGTGGCAATACCTCTAAATAAAGAAGATAATAAGGTTCCACACCCAACAATCTCCCTCTTGGACACTGATTATAGCAACTCCACCGCTGCTTCATTTACTAGACAATGAATCCACTTTGGACCTAGTTGTTTCTCATATTCATCATCATACTTGAAGATCAATTGAAATCGAGCAGAATCTGAATTTCTCCTTGGTCACAATTTTTTTTAACATATCTACAAGATTCTAGCTAGTTTGTATCTTTTTTAGCTTCAACTATTGATCTTCCAACACTGACTGTATGAAATGGTACTTGAGTTGTATATGTTTAGTCTTGGAATGAAATGCAGATTTCTTTGCAAGATGTATGGCACTATGGTTGTCACTGTATAACCTAACCAACTCCTGCTTCTTACCCAATTCATCTAGAAACCTTTGTAACCAAATAATTTCTTTACTAGCCTCTGTAGCAACAACATACTCTGCTTCCGTCGTTGAGAGTGCAACAACACTTTGCAGTTTTGAAACCCAACTGATATCTATTCCACCTACAGTGAACACATATCCTGTGGTGCTCCTCATGTTTTCTCTATCTCCTGCCATATTTGCATCAACATAT
Organism: Pinus taeda; assembly: GCA_000404065.3. NCBI lineage: Eukaryota > Viridiplantae > Streptophyta > Pinopsida > Pinales > Pinaceae > Pinus > Pinus taeda. The sequence continues at coordinate 6,579 of APFE031590882.1, read as the reverse complement.
CCTTTTAGAGCAATGTTTGAACCACCAAAGCATAATACTTAATTTGTGGTACCTCTCAAATACCTGAGAATCCACTTCACTGCAATCCAATGTTCTTTTCCTGGATTGTTCATGTACCTGCTTACAACTCCCACTGCATTGCAATATTAGTCCTTGTGTAGACCATTGCATACATTAAGCTTCTAACTACTTATGCATATGGAACTTTAGACATATAATCCATTTCTTCCTGAGTCTTGGGACACATATCCTTACTTAGTTTGAAATGGCTAGTCAAAGGTATACTAACTGGTTTTACGTTCTGCATATTAAATATTTTCAACACCTTTTCTATGTACTCACTCTGAGATAATGCCAATTTTTGATTCTTCGTGTCTCTAGTTATTCTCATACCAAGGATTTGTTTTGCAACACCCAAATCCTTCATTGCAAATGAGCTTGCCAATTTTCTTTTGACCACATTTATTTCCTACATGTTAGAACCTACAACAAGCATGTCATCTACATAGAATAACAATATAATATAGCTTCCATCATTTTTCCTTTTGAGATAAACATAATTATAAGAGTGACATCTAGTATAACCTTGTTCAAACATAAATCTGTCAAAGTTTAGATACCACTGCCTTGGAGCCTGTTTTAAGCCATATAAGCTCTTCTTCAACCTACACACTAGTTTCTCCTTCCCTTTGACCTCATATCTTTGTGGCTGCTGCATATATAGCTCTTCCTCCAAATCCCCATGGAGAAAGGTTGCCTTTACATCTAACTACTCAATATGGAAATCTTTAGCTACTACTAAACTTAAAATAGTTCTGATTGAAGTCATTTTAACAACAAGACAAAATATCTCATCAAAGTCTATACCCTTTTTTTGTGCAAACCCCTTCACCACAAGTCTAGCTTTATACCTTTTTCTACCTCCATCTTCTTCCTTCAACCTATAAATCCATTTATTGTGAAATATTGTTCTACCTGCATGCAACTTGACTAAGTCCCAAGTATGCTTATGTACTAAGGATTCCATATGTTCTTTCATGGCTTGCTCCCACTTCTTCCTAGTTTCTACCTGCACTGCTTCTTCATAACATTCTGGTTCACCAGAATCAGTGAAAAATAAATAATATAATGAAGGAGAGTATCGTTCAGGGGGTCTACTTATCCTGGTAGATCTTCTAACACAACTTTCAGGTGTTTTGGGTGCTTGTTGCTGTTATTGTTCTCATTGTTGATCATTATGATTTCCAGGCACCTTCACTTTTTTTGTGATCTCATCAAGCACTGTGTATTCTCTGTTTTTTTTCACTGTTTCGTTTCCTGCAATTGATACTTATACAAAACCTTTTCATTGAATATGAGATCTCTGCTCTTAATGATTTTGTGTTTTTCATAATCATAAAAGCGATAACCAAAATCATTAACACCATATCCAATAAAGGTACATTTCTTTTATTTTGCCTCAAGCTTTGTTATATTTTCTTTATTAATGTGGACAAAGGCTTCACAACCAAAAGTCTTTAAAAATGAGTAGTTTACCTTTTTACCTGTCCAAGCCTCCTCTGGAATATCACCATCTAAGGAACTTGAAGACCGTATGTTTATTAGATAAACAACAGTATCTACAGCATCTGCCCAAAATTGTAAAGGAAATCCTACATGCAATCTCATGCACCTTGCACGCTCCATGATTGTCCTATTCATCCTTTCTGACACACCATTTTCTTGTGGTGTTCCTGGAACTGTCTTCTCTTTGCGAATTTCATTCTCTGAACAATACCTATCAAACTATTTGCTGCAATATTCACCTCCATTGTCTGATCTGAGACACTTCAACTTTTGTCCTGTCTCATTTTCAACCAAAGCTTTCCATTTCTTGAAAGTATCAAATACATCAAATTTATTTCGAATACAATAAATCCAGCTTTTTCTGGTTGCATCATCAATAAAAGTAACATAATAATGAGATTCATCGAGAGATGATACCTAAGCAGGTCCCCATACATCTGTATGCACAAGCTCTAATTTTTCTCTCTTCTTTTCTTTCCCAACTCTGAGGAATTTGACTCTCTTTTGTTTTCCATAAACACAATTCTCATAGAATTCCAAATCAACATGCTTCAAACCTGGCAACAAATTTCTTGAGTGAAGAATCTACATCCCCTTCTCACTCATGTGCCCGAGCCTATGATGTCACAATGTTGTATCTTCTCATGTAGAGGTTAAATCATTAACATAATTAGAAATATCATTGCATAAATACAATGTACCAACCTTTTCTCATTTTTCTATTACCAAGGCTCCTTTAATGACCTTCCAAGTTTTATCTGTAAAGGTTGTTACACAACCTTCACCTCCAAACTGCCATATTGAAATCAGATTTTTCTTCAGATCTAGAACATGCCTTACCTCCTTAAAAAACTATTGATTTCCATTCTGTTGTTTTATGAAAACTGTACCCATTCCAATGATTTTACAGGGTTTATCATCACCCAATCGAACCTGTCCAAAATCTCCTTGAACATAATCATGAAAATGTTTCCTATCAGGTGTAGCATGGAATGAGGCCCCTGAATCTACCATCTAGGCATAAATAATATTTTCTAATGAAATAATCAGAGCATCTTGCAACAAGTCACCTGTCACATTTGCTTCATGATTATTTTCTTGTTGCGCATCTCCTTCTTTTCCCTTCTGAGACTTGTAGTCTTTCTTCACGTATCCTTTATTCCCGCATTTCCAACACACTATCCCTGATCTGGACTTGGATCTTCCTTTCTTTGACTTACTACTGTTAGAAAATTATATATTACAGAGTAATGGAACACATAAAATATTGCATAAATATAAACACATAAAACAAGAGAGACACAGATATATGTGGTTTACCCAGTTTGGGCTATGTCAACGGAGAAGCAGCCAGTCCTTCGATTTATATTATCTAGCAAATTGAAGATATACAACCTACAGCATATCCGCTATAATTCCCTCTTCGCTTTCAATCTCCTCTCTCTTCCTCACTCCGAATGCGGATTTACATAGACGCAATACAATTCCCTCATATATAACGAGGTATTGCTTTCTAGGGCAAAAAACCCTAAATTAAACATAACTTCTACCGTCAGATCTTCGCCTAATGAACATCCCAGATTGACTACAAAATTATAACCTTTTACAAGGCAATTTTACATCTATTCTTAGCTTCGAGGGTGCTGCCCTCGGTCCCCTCGCCAAGGGGGGATCCCAAAAGATCACAGCCGCCCCCCCAGGACCCCCCCTGCAGTAAATATTTTATGTGCGGCGTTGCATCCCCATTTCGAACTGGGGTTTAATACAACGATACCTTTGAATATAGAAGATAATCAGGCTCCACACCCAACAATCTCCCACTTGGAGACTGATTATAGCAACTTCACCACCACTTCATTTGCTGGACAATGGCTCCACTTTGGACCTAGTTGTTTCTCATCTTCTTCATCATACTTGAAGACCAATTAAAACTGAGTAGATTCTCAATTTCTCCCTGGTTACAACTTTTGTTAACATATCTGCAGGATTCTGGCTGGTGTGTATCTTTTCCATCTTCAATTGTCCATCTTCCATCGCTGACCGTATGAAATGGTACTTGAGCTATATATGTTTGGTCTTGGAATGAAATGCAGAGTTTTTTGAAAGATGTATGGCACTATGGCTATCACTATATAACATGCCCAACTCCTGATTCTTATCCAATTCATCCAGAAACCTTTGTAACCAAATCATTACTTTACTAGCCTCTGTAGCAACAACATGCTCTCCTTCTGTTGTTGAGAGTGCAACAACACTTTGTAGTTTTGAGACCCAACTAACAGCTGTTCCACCTACAGTAAACACATACCATGTTGTGCTCCTCCTGTTATCTCTATCACCCACCATATCTGCATCAACATATCCCTGTAGAGCAATGTTTGAACCACCAAAGCATAATGCTTGATCTGTGGTACCTCTCAAATACTTGAGAATCCACTTCACTACCATCCAATGTTCTTTTCCTAGATTATTAATCTACCTGCTTACAACTCCCACTGCATGTGCAATATCATGCTTTGTGCAGACCATTGCATAAATTAAGCTTCCAACTTCTGATGCATATGGAACTTTAGACATATGAACCATTTCTTCCTGAGTCTTGGGACACTCCTCCTTACTTAATTTTAAATGGCTAACCAAAGGTATACTAACTGGTTTTGCATTCTACATATTAAACCTTTTCAACACCTTTTCTATGTACTCACTCTGAGACAATGTTAATTTGTGATTCTTCCTATCTCTAGTTATTCTCATGCCAAGGATTTGTTTTGCAGCACCCAAATCCTTCATTGCAAATGAGTTTGCCAATTTTGTTTTGAGCACATTTATTTCCTGCATGTTAGAACCTACAACAAGCATGTCATCTACATATAATAACCATATAATATAGCTGCCATCATTTTGCCTTTTGAGATAAACACAATGATCAGAGTGACATCTAGTATAACTTTGTTCAGACATAAACCTGTCAAATTTTAGATACCACTACCTCGGAACATGTTTTAAGCCATACAAGCTCTTCTTCAACCTGCACACTAGTTTCTCCTTCCCTTTTACCTCATATCCTTGTGGTTGCTACATATATATCTCTTCCTCCAAATCCCCATGGAGAAAGGTTGTCTTTACATCTAACTGCTCAAGATGCAAATCTTCAACTGCTACTAGACTTAAAATAGTTCTGATTGAAGTTATTTTAACAACAGGAGAAAATATTTCATCAAAATCAATACCTTTCTTCTGTGCAAACCCCTTCACCACAAGTCTAGCTTTGTATCTCTATTTTACTCCATCTTCTTCCTTCAGCTTGTAAACCTATTTATTCTGTAATGTTGTTTTAACTATAGGAAACCTGACTAAGTCCCAAGTCTAGTTATGTGCTAAGGATTCCATCTCTTCTTTCATGGCTTGCTCCCACTTCTTCCTGGTTTCTATCTGCATTGCTTCTTCATAACATTCTATTTCACCAGAATCAGTCAACAATACATAATATAATGAAGGAGAGTATCGTTCAAGGGGTCTACTTATCCTGGTAGATCTTCTAACACCACTTTAAGGTGTTTGAAGTGCTTGTTGCTGTTGTGGTTGTTTTTATGGCTGTTGATCATTATGATTTTCAGGCACCATCACTTTTTCTGTGATCTCATCAAGCACTGTGTATTCTCTGTTTTTTTTTTCCTATTTCTTTTCCTGCAGCTGATCCTTATACAAAACCTTTTCATTGAATATGACATCTCTGCTCCTAATGATTTTTTGTTTTTATCATAAAAGCGATAACCAAAATCATTAACACCATATCCAATAAAGGTACATTCCTTTGATTTTGCCTCAAGCTTTCTTCTATTTTCTTTATTAATGTGGAAAAAGGCTTCACAACCAAAAGTCTATAAAAAAGAGTAGTTTACCTTTTTACCTGTCCATACCTCCTCTGGAATACCACCATCCAAGGAACTTGAAGGCCCTCTATTTATTAGATAAATAGCAGTATCTACAGCATCTACCCAAAATTGTAAAGGAAATCCTGCATGCAATCTCATGCACCTTGCACGCTCCATGATTGTCCTGTTCATCCTTTCTAACACACCATTTTCTTGTGGTGTTCCTGGAACTGTTTTCTCTCTGCGAATTCCATTCTCAGAACAGTACCTATCAAACTCTTTGCTACAATATTCACCTCCATTGTCTGATCTGAGACACTTCAACCTTGTTTCTATCTCATTTTCAACCAAAACTTTCCATTTCTTGAAAGTATCAAATACATTAGATTTATTTCGAATACAATAAATCCAAGTTTTTCTGGTTGCATCATCAATAAAAGTAACATAATAATTAGAGCCACCAAGAGATGATACCTGAGTAGGTCTCCATACATCTGTATGCACAAGCTCTAATTTTTTTCTCTTCTTTCCTTTCCCAACACTAAGGAATCTGACTCTCTTCTGTTTTCCATAAACACAATTCTCACAGAATTTTAAATCAACATGCTTCAAACCTGGCAACAAATTTCTTGAGTGAAGA
>APFE031590877.1:11628-25262 GCA_000404065.3 Pinus taeda | reverse complement strand
GGCGAAACTCTATCAAGAAGGAGAGGAAATCAAGTGCAAGACTCAGATTGGCCCTCTTGGTTCTCCTCTCGTCTATTTTCATAAAAGGAAACAATAGTAGACTTTGATTGTTTGTTTCTAAGATAGCCACCCATCTTAGTGGGAATAACAGCACTCGAGTGGACACTATTCCCGGATAACAATATACGCAGGCAAATCTACAGTAAATGACAACATATATACACATAGGCAATGGAAATGTATATATACGCAAGCTATGGCAATAAATATCTAGGTGTAATCACAAGGACGCAACTGCGAGCTATGTATTGGGTCAATACTCAAGCCAATCATAGTCTAGGTCATGGAACCATAGTAAGTTCAGTTGATATATATTATTGTGTTGCCATAATGCATGATGTATATGGGCAGCATGATGCACAATGTATATGGGCAACATGATGCATGATGTATCTGGGCAGCATGATATATGAGCAGCATGATGCATGATGTATATGGGCAACATGATGCATGATGTATATGGGCAGCATGATGTATATGGGCAGCATGATATATGAGCAGCATGATGTATGGACAACATGATGTATGAGATCATGAGCATCATGATGAATGAGATCATGTGCATGGGCAACACAATCATGCATGGAGCATGGACAACATCATGATGAATGTAATCATGAGCATGGGCAGCTTGATGATGGATGAGACCATGAAAGATGCGGCATGATGAGAAGCATGAAGATAAGAGCAGCTCAATCATCTAGATCCAGCACTGTGATGGGGTAGCATGGTGCGGAAAATGGACGAGATGTAGCACTATGATAGGTGAAGAAGTCACCTTAGAGAATCAGTTGAAGCAATATGTCTTCAACTGATCTATGTAGATATCAAAAGTCAAAGTGTTGACTTCTATTGTAAATGTACTATCTCTCTGACTTTCTTTGTTGAACTTTGAAGAACATAAAAGAAGAATTGATTAAGGGTTTCCCCACATTGTGGGGTTTGTCCCTAGCTAGTGCCACATCTTGTGTCCTCTTTTCTTGGCTTGTCTTCTGCGATTTATATTTATGTTCTATCTGTAGTTTACTTTAATGCTGATGTGATTGCTAACTATGAAAACTTAAATAAATTGCTCTAGCATAGAACATACCTAAAATTTAACATGGTATCAGAGCTGAGGTGAAGACAATGCCCAAGCAAGAGTGAAAGAGCAATCACCAATGACTATTGGGACAAGGACAAAATGATCAATGGATTCCTCATCCCTCTTCAAATTCACCAAGGGTGAAGTGGAAGCAGAGAATATTATCAGAATGGCACAACAGAAGTTTCTGATGGCCTTCATAAAGATAACTTCATTGGGAAATATAGATCTAAGGGTGGAAGAAAAGGCAGATGCCTTAGTTGCAATAAGTTCGACCATTATGCAAAGGAGTGTTTGAATGGTAGAGACGCTTCTCTTGATGAAGATAAAGAAATCATTCCAGGGTCAAGGGAATGACAGGTAATACAGTTCATCAAGGAGAAATGGTCGACTCTTCAAAGAAAGCAAGGAACCCCAGGCACTTCATCGGATAGATAATCATGGGATTATACTTGGAGCCGATGCCACCTATCCCAAAAAGGATGTTGGCAATGTTGTCCCTCAACTGAATGGGGATAACTCAATTCATTTACAAAATCTCTTTTATGTACCTGATCGCAAGAAGAACCTACTGTCCATCCTGGAAATGGAAGTCAAAGGTTTTAGGGTGGCACTCATCGATGGAAAGGTACGTGTTTGAAAATAAAATTTTCAAAGATGTTTTAGAGTTTAGGGTTGTATCATGTCCACTAGGGACCATGTCCATTGACTCAGGACCGAAGGTCTGTGAGTCAAATGGTGACCAAGATGCTCGAATTCAAAAAGAGCATGAAGGTACATGTCTGAGATGTATCGAAGGAAAATCTTACAAGGGGACCATTCCCCTCATGTAGCAGGGCCACAGGTTTGGAAAAACCCATGAAGTTTGAGATTCATGATCGAGAATCTCATGTATGCAGGTGGTAGAAAGCCCTCTATGGCTTGAAGCAAATCACCCCGAGCATAGTATGAGAGGATCAACAACTGTCTGATGAAGATGAGATTCACTAGGAGTGAAATCAATCCAAACCATTACTTGAAGGTTGGGGATGATAGACCTCTATATCGACACCTATGTCTAATAGGTGTAGACCCTCTCATTTGTAGGAGATAGAGGGAGTTGGATTCTAGATGTGGAATGATAAACTGCAAACCTATGACTACCTTGAGGATCTTAACTTTCAGGAGTTATATGGTAGTGATGTCGGACCCGATTTTGGAAATGCCTCTGAGTCTCATAAACTTATTCGCGTTGATGTTCTTGGTGAACTTTCTTCCGGATATATGTTTTGCAGTTAGCATGGTGAGTTCATATTTGGTTGAGCCTCACTGGATTAGTGCCAAGAATCTTCTGAGATATCTTCGGGGCACAATCTCTCATTGATTGAGATACACTGCCAAAAGTATGAAAACTACATGATTATTCGAATGTTGACTGGGCAAGCAGTGTGGAGGAACATTAGAGCACTTCTCAGTGCTGGTTCTCTTTGGATTCTGCTTCGATATCATGGATGAGCAGGAAGCAGAAGTCGGTTGCTATAAGTATCGTTGCGACCGGATACATAACTACGAGTATGACCTCGTATGAAGTTGCTTGGTCGTGGAAATTCTTCAGTGAGTACACATGATGATTACCACTATGATTCTTTGTGACAACTAGAGGCAAAATTCGATTATTGAGGAATCCCGTATTCAACGATTGCTCCAACAGATAGACATCAGATACTACCTTATCTGGGATATGATAAGTCGATGAGCAAGGAGGATCTATCGCATTAAAATGATGTACAGGTTGCTACACTTTGTCAAAGCCCCGGGGAAAGATCAAATTTGTGATTTTCTTGAATGACTTAGAGTCGTCAAGAGACCCTTGTACAAGGGTCCTCCATATTGCATACTCTAATCTTTGGGAGCTCTGGGGGCTTGCAATTCTTACTGGAGCAACATACGACCACAGGGTGACTCACCCTCCCCTGGTGGTGCGCATTGAGACAAGATGATTCACTCTCTTGTGGGACAGGATGATTCACTCTCCTGTGGATAGGATGATTCGCTCTCCTGTGAAACAAGATGATTCACTTTCTTGTGGGACAAGATGATTCACTCTCTTGTGGGACAGGATGATTCTCTCTCCTGTGTAGCAGGATGATTGGTTCTCTTGTGAGGTCTAGATGATGTGTTCTCCATGACGACTATGTAGCAGGATGATTAGCTCTCCTGTGAGGCCTGAATGATGTGTTCTCCATGGCGATTGTGTAGCAGGATGATTAGTTCTCTTGTGAGGATAGGATTTATTAAGTTCTCCTGTCAAGGCATCCTACCCATGTAGTCTGGGACTCATGGGAAGTACCTCTCATTTGATCAATGAGCAGGGAAATGAGGATAGGGACCATAGTAGTACCGATGGACGCATCGCTGTATCTACCACACTCCCTATGCTAGGATGACCTTCATTGATCTGGGATCAATGATACTGGTCTGGGACCAGTTGTAGAAGTTGTACCTACTATGACGTTGACTTCGGGTCAGTTGAGACTGGTCTGGGACTAGTGGTACATACTCTGAGACTGACTTCGGGTCAGTGTAGGACTGTTCTGGGACCAATGAGAGTGGTATATACTATGACATTGACTTCAAGTCTGTTGAGACTAGTCTAGGGAAAATGGTACACACTCTGAGACTAATAATACTGGTCTGGGACTAGTGGTAGGAGTGGTACCCATTATAACGCTGACTTTGGGTCAATTGAGATTAGTCTGGGACCAGTGGTATGCACTCTGAGACTGACTTCAAGTCAATGAAGAATGGTATAAGACATTCTCGATCAATTCTTCTTCTTCATAGTTCAGCAGAGCTAAGTTGAGCAAAGCAGAGCCAACAGTGTTGAGCAGAGTAGAACAGAGCCAACAGAGCAGAGCAGAGCTGACAGAGCTGGGTAGAGCAGTGTAGGGAACTGATGGCAGAAATAGTACAGTTAGACATATGGATCGGTGGATGGAGTTCTCCCTAGTTGAGAGGAAGTGTTAAATTGGCAACTAGGGCCAAACTCCATGTGGGTCAGTTTATTTATGGTTGTGGATATTTTTATTGGATCCTTCTCATTGAGAGGTGTAGGATTGATCTAAAGATTATCAGATTCTGATAAGTATTTATGGAGATGTGAATTTATTTTGATTATGGAATTATCATCAAGCCGACCAGGAACTTGAGTAGGCTCAGAAGCCCAATAGACATGTCTATTCATCATCTACATGTTAGTATAAATAGAAGAGGATTTGAAGTTATTTTGTAACTCTCTTCAAGTGATCTCCTCTCCACGTCTTGGGTCTTTTTGGAGAAGGAGATACACTATGAATTATGCTAGCCTAGTATGATGATGCCCTAATGGAGAATGCAGTCGTAAATCCACTGGCAATGGAGATGTATTCATCTACGAATTAAGGAGCAGGTATATGAAGCCGCAGGGATAGACCTAGTTGCAGCCAAAGTATATGGAATTGCACGTTGTTCATGATGAGGACATTAAACTATAAATTAAGACTCATATACGTTGACCTATCCGCAGCAAGTGAGCAACATATACGCTGGTAAATCTGCAACAAATGAAACATATATACATGGGCAAATGAGACACATATACGCTGGTAAATGGAGACTCATATACGTAGGAAAATTTGCAGTAAATGACAACATACATACACATAGGCAATAGCAATGTATATATACACAGGCTATGGCAATAAATATCTATGCAAACAAAAAGGACGTATTAGATGCAGTCACAAGGATGCATCTGTGAGCTATGTATTGGGTCAATACTTAAGCCAATCACAGTCTAGGTCATGGAACCGTAGTAAATTCAGTTGATATATATTATTGTCTTGCCATGATGCATGATGTATATGGGCAGCATGATGCATGATGTATATGGGTAACATGATGTATATGGGCAGCATGATATATGAGCAGCATGATGCATGATGTATATGGGTAGCATGATGGATGATGTATATGGGAAGCATGATGTATATGGGCAGCATGATATATGAGTAGCATGAAGTATGGGCAGCATGATGTATGGGATCATGAGCATCATGACGAGTGCGATCATGTGCATGGGCAACACAATGAGGCATGGAGCATGGACAACATCATGATGAATGTAATCATGAGCATGGGTAGCTTGATGATGGATGAGACCATGAAAGATGCAGCATGAAGATAAGAGCAGCTCAATCATCTATATCCAGCACTGTGATGGGGTAGCATGGTGCGACAAATGGACGAGATGCAGCACTATGATAGGTGAAGAAGTCACCTTAGAGAATCAATTGAAGCAATATGTCTTCAACTGATCTCTTTAGATATCAAAAGTCAAAGTGTTGACTTCTACTGTAAATGTACTATCTCTCTCACTTTCTCTGCTGAAATTTGAAGAACATAAAAGAAGAATTGATCAAGGGTTTCCCTACATTGTGGAGTTTGTCCCTGGCTAGCTCCACATCTTGTGTCCTCTTGTCTTGGCTTGTCTTTTGCGATTTATATTTATGTTCTATCTACAGTTTAATTTAATGTTGATGTGATTGCTAATTGTGAAAATTTAAATAAATTTCTCTAGCATAGAACATACCTAAAATTTAACATGGTCAAATCTCGAAGGTTTTATTTCCTTCGAAAAATTTATGAGTTTTTTATAATCTTGTGTTGTCGCATCTAAATATTCACTCGATATGTATTTAAATAATTAAGAGACAGACTAAACTTGGTAGAGGTGCTAATTCTGGCGAGGAAACCTGATAAATTCGCGAGAAACCCAGGAAAAGATCTGAATTGTCCAATCAGATAGATCCAATAGATCTAATGGTCATCGTGTGCCTACAAGCGCAGACGTTAATCAGAATAGAAGAGGGGTCTTCATAGGCATAAGTGGTATCTCCTGTGGTCTCAAAGTGGTAAGTAGTATTTTGCAAATTCACGCGATTTCCCTTAATGGTTGACACGTAGCAAGGGAAAACCACTTTTCTCACGTGCTCTTGACTTGTTATGCATCGTGCAAGAATCCACGTGAGATTACGCGATAGCTGTTGGATCAAGCAATATTGATCGATGATGGGGAACGACCAAGCTAGTTGGCAAGCGGGTAACGCGATAACTGTCGGATTGAGGAATGAGATCGACGACAGATATTTAATGCGTTAAGGTTTTTGGAGTGGCAGATGCGATAAGGTTATGAACTGGGGTTTTAATTCCTTTTGGTTCCTTGAAAAAATTAAAGTTTTGCCATATATAGGGTAAATTAAACAATTTTTCTATTTTAGCAGAATAACTAAATTTGGAGGTTAATGATTGATACTCCAAGGAAAACCTGAGAAGAAGTTCCACCCGAACTTGAAGAAATCGTTTCTAGTTTTGAACGATTATCCTTAAGACCTGGAACCATCCCACCACAACTTATCATGTGAAACGTTGTGTCTATTTCCTTGAGCGGACATGAATTTCTTTTATATATTTAATTCTATTTTGAAGTTGACATGGTGATCTCCTTGTCGTTTTGCTTGCAGACTTCTATGTGCTTGCTTTTGAAGGATTGATCCTGGTCGTGGAGGGTTGCTTTAGCTTGAATACATTTTACATAGGTTCATGAAGAGCTGCTTCATACATGACTTGAATTTTTAACATATTAATAAATCCTAAAGACATCAAGAAGAAGTCTTTGACCTAATTACACTTCTTGCTCATGAAACCCATGTAGCAAGACATACAAAAATAATTTGTTCTCTTTTATTACATCTTTTTTTTTGGTAGGTAAGCACCCACGGGGGATTTGAACCATTGACCTATCACAAGGAGTGCCTTAACAATGCACCCATTCACCATCAATATAAAGCCCCGTGGTGTTCTCTTTTATTACATCATTTACAAAGCTCAAATCATTATGAAGACTGAACCTAGTTACACTTTCTTCAACAATCATCACATTTGATTCTATTGTTTGCTAGGTGTCATAAGCAGTTTATTTTTACATGAGTTCTACTCCATAGGTGTCCATTTTTACTTCAGTTATTTATTATTGATGTTTACAATGTAATCTATTTAATCATTCAAAATATTGAGAAGAGCAATCTTTGATCCACTTTTTAGTTTTTATTTTTAAATAATAAAAAAACTTGATTAAAAATAATGATGTTGTTTGATTCGAAAAGGAGAAGTGGTATATTAAAAAAAAGGGTAAAATCGAATTTGGGCATTGTGTGTGTGTTTTTTAAAGCTTTTATAAAAGAGTCGCTCTTGTGAACATTTATAGATTCGCTTGTGAAAAATTTGTTGAATCCCAATGTGCTCAGTCATAAGAGGATGATGTCTATGAAGAAGTCACAAAAGCAAGAGAGAAGGAACACATAGATGCTCATGAACCCCATTATGCACAACCGCAAGTGGACGGAAATTTGGTGATTCTAGCAATAGAGCTCGCTGATGAAGATTTGGTAAATCTAGTAACAGAGCTTGCTGATGAAATTTTGGTGAATCTAATAGTAGAGCTTGCTGATGAAAATCTTATAAATCCAACAAAAAAGCTTGTTGATGAAAGTTTGATGAATCCAACAACATAACTTGTTGAGGACAATGAAGTTTTCATTGGAGCAGTCAATGTTATGGTGAATCGAGCAATTAATATTGCTGATGTAAAATCTTATGAAGAATTATTGGCTAATGATTAATGGTTGCAGGTGATGCAGCAAAAACATCATATTGACATGATGCTATTGGATGAGATAATGGAAGACAACTTGTTTGCAGCAACACAGGTTATTAAAGAAGTCAAAGAGATAGAAACAAAAACAGAGGAAGAGGCAAAGAAGGAAGCCCATAAAGAGAAAACATAGACAAAGGCAGAAACAGAGTTGGAAGTGCAACAGGAGAAAGCTCTCATTGCAGAACAGAAATAACAAAACCAATGTGGTTCTATAGATGTTTTTAAGCTTACCATTGATTTCCAATGCGCAGGTATGAAGAATGATTTTGAAGAACAGTTAAATTTTCTTGAAGCATGGCTTGCAACACCATGTCTAGATGAAGTCTGCATAGAAGCTACAGAAATGAACCTTGAAAACGACATGCATGATGAACAAATTAATGAAATTTCCAGGTATTGGAGTCTTGAAGAGATGAAATTGTATTAGGGTCTTATGTTGCAACATATTGATGATGAAAAGTGCACTACAAAAGATAATATGTGGAAACGACCCACATAAAAGTAGGTTTTTGAAGAAGTACATGATATGCTTAGACAACGTGGAATATTGGAAGACCTGCACCAACAAATGAAGAAACTAAGGTTTGAAGGATACAACAAAGAGAAAAAGTTGAAACAATTTAGAGGCTATAGGATATGGAAGAAGAGAAGAAGAAAAGTTTAAGTTTTTAAATTGTAAACTTAGCTAAGACATAGACCAACATGTATCTTAATTAAATTTTATGTGGTTGTAATTAAGGGGGAGTGTTGGAGAATCTAATACCAACCACCTGTTAGGTGTCAAAACCGTCCCTCTAAGTGTCCTAGTTCAATTTCACTTAGTCCATTTTAAGTTGAGTTTAACTCTAGTAATTTATTAGTGATGTTTCCAATGTAATCTTATTTATGTGATTTGTAATACTGAGAAGAACAAGTCCTCTGCTCCATTGTTTTGTTCTCTTCAATTTTTGTCATGCAAAGATTTGAAATGAAACCTTGAAATTCCAAACCACGACAACTCATTAGCAATTAAAAATGCCAAAACCCACTTCGAACCTAATAGTATCCAAACGCTAAAACCCAGTCCTATATAAATGAATTTTCATCAAATGCAATATTAACAACGTTTATATCCAAAATTTCATAGAAATATCACGGGACCTAGTATGATTGCTATAAACAAAAAAGTACAAAACATGTTTGTTTTGTTGACATTAATTATACTCGCATAAATAATACAATTAATCCTATAAAATGCAATACAATACCCATTTCTAGTTCTAAGTGATGGAATTATTATGATAAAATACACTACTCAGAAGCGATTGGGTAATATAACTCCCACACATACATCTCCATGACTTATCTATATGCCAAACAGCGACAGAAGGAAAAAATTCACAACCAAATTTCGAATGGCCTGGTTTTACAGCACAAGCTCATCGTGCATTTGGTTCAAAATGAAACACATGGGCATGCCTCAAACACTCGCATCTTCGTGGTGCAAGAACACTAAGCAGATGGAACTCATGTTGATGGGTTTGTAAGCATTCATACCTAGAAATTGTTACTCAGTGTGTGGAACTGAGAAATCTTATTTTTCACTCCTTGGCCCCCAACGATAGCCACAGAGTAATTTTCCGAGCCATGGAAACATGTAGTATTAACTTCACAGAAATTACCAAGACATGTTCAATTTGTTCAAACTTCATGATTACAGGTGATATGTGAGATACAACCAGGAGGAAATACAAAATACCTGGAAGTTATTGTTCAATGCTATCCCCGCTGCAAGAAAGCCTCCTTTTCACTCCCCAACCCTTAGTGATGGATACAAAGTAATTCTCTGAAAAAAATACAAGTCGAGCACGCTTGAACATTCGTGGAGAGAGGGAAATGGCATGTTGAACAACGAAGATAAAGGAATGGCCATTAGTTATTGTTGCAGTAACGGTCATTAACATTGGGAGTTGTTTTTAGTGTGATTTTTTGGAAGGAATGGCCAATGAGTTATTGTTGTAGTAATGGTTATTAAAGTTGAGAGTTATTTTTAGTGCGATTTTTTGGACTTTCGGGCACTGAAATTTGGTAGAAAATTTATTAGAAAATCAGAGAGATGAACAAGAATGAAAACAAATCTCATTGATTAAATTGCTTGGACAACCAATACATTATATAAGCACACATACACAACTTATAGGACAATCTAGATCCAAAAAATTTGGATCACCAACTCATAACACAAACTATGAAGACACAACTCATGACAGATAGACTCAACACTAACTACACGAATACAAATCATCAACTCTATTTGGACATATCATTTCTACATTATTCCAACATCCCCCCTTAATGGAGAAATGGATTTTCAACAATGCCTAGTTGTTGTCTACATATTTCAAAGTTCATCTTTCCAAGAGGCTTGGTAAAGATGTTAGCTACATTCTCACTTGTATTACAATACACTAAATGAATCTCATTTGATTGTATATTTTCTCTTACAAAATGATGTTGGACTTCAATATGTTTAGTTCTTGCATGATAAATTGGATTATTTGCCAACTTCATGGAACTCTGGTTGTCACATTTGATGCTTGTTGTTCCTCTTTGCTTTTCTCCAACATCTTCAAGAATCCTCCTTAACCAAATAGCTTCACAATTTCCATTGGTCAAAGCTTTGTATTCATCTTCTGTGGATGAAAAAGAAACAGTTGGTTGATTCTTTCTACTCCATGATATGACCCCCGATCCTAAATTGAATGCATATCCAGAGGTTGATCTTCTATCATCAAGATTTCTAGTACAATGTAAATAAGAAAAACTTGCCAACTCAACATCAGACTCATCAATATACAAAATACCAAAATAAAGTGTTCCCTTCAAATATTGAAGGACTTTCTTTGCTACTTTCCAATGGCTTTCATAAGGCTTAGCCATAAACTGACTAAGAATGCTGACATAATAAGCTATATTTGGCTTGTTAGTGGTGAGGTAGTTCAAACTTCCCACCAATTAACGATACAAAGTTCCATTCACTTCTTTAGATCCACCATCACTGTACAACTTGGCATTCTATTCCAAAGGAGTAGACATTGGCTTTCATTCAAACATATGAAATCTTTCAAGGATTTTCTTTGCATATTTGTTTTGTGTCATGATTGTCTTACCAGATTCCCTCCAAATTTCAAGACCCAAACAATAATGCAATTCACCAAGATCCATCATTTCAAAGACCTGTGACAACTGAATTTTAATTTCGTCAATCAACTTGAGTGCATTGCCTATTAGATAAGATCATCAACATATAGAGATATCAAGGCAATATTCCCATCTTCATCTCTCTTGATGTACAAGTTAGGATCACTTTTGCTTATCACAAAACCTTTGTCGTAAAATAATGAATCAAATTTCACATACCAAGATCTTGGTGCTTGTTTCAAACCATACAAAGCTTTCCTTAACCTACAAACAAGATGCTCCTATCCCCGCTTTACAAACCCTTCTGGATGAACCAAATAAACTTCTTTTAATTCACCATTCAAAAAAGAAGATTTGACATCTAACTGATGAATTTTCCAATTTTGTTTTGTAGCTAATGCAATCATGATTCTAATTGTATTCAGTTTAGCTACATGTGCAAAAATATCTTCATAATCAATGCCTTCTTTTTGTGAATAGCCTTTTGCAACCAATATAGCTTTATACTTATCAATACTACCATCAACATTAAACTTTGTTTTGAAGAACCATTTGCAGCCTATGGGGACTTGATATTTAGGTAATTCTATTAATTCCCATGTGTCATTCTTCATGATAGAGTTGTATTCCTCATTCATTGCATCTCTCCATTATTTATATTCTTTATCTTCTTCATAACTTGAGGGTTCTACAACATTCATTACATGAGACATTAATGCATAATATTTATACCTTATAGGTGGCTAAATTTGATGTGATGCCCTCCTTAGAGTTTTACTGCTTTCATCCTTCTTCCTAATTTGTGGAGTCTCTTGTTCTCTTCTTGGAGTGTCATGACTGCTGGAAAATTCATGCTCGTGAACCTATACCTGTTCTTGTACCTGTTGTTGTACATGTTCCTGTTCCTATTCAAAACTTGCTTCTATTTTGATATAATCATCAATATCATGCCATACACTTGCGTAATCCATTTTATCACCTTCATCTACATTTTCATGAAACACCACATCCCTACTTGCAAGCAATCTATGTGAAGTAGGATCAAACAACTTGTATGCCTTTTGATCGTCACAATAACCAATGAATGTGCACTTAGTTGATTTTGCATTAAGTTTTCTTCTTTCATATTTTGGGATATGGGCAAATGCCTTGCATCCAAAAACTCTTAAATGATTCACTTTTGGTTTATATCCATAAAATGCTTCAAAAGGTGTTTTCAGATTTAATTTTTTGGCTGGACTCCTATTTTTCAAATAAAAAAAAGTATTAATGGCTTCAACCCAAAAACCATTAGAGATATTTTTACCTTGAAGCATACTCCGTGCACATTCCACTAGTGTTCTATTTCTCCTCTCAACAACTCCATTTTGCTGAGGTGTATGAGGCAATTTAAATTGTTGTAGAATCCCATGACTTTTGCAATATTGATTAAAAGCTCTTGATTTGTATTCTCCCCCCTGATCAGATCTGAGAATTTTGATATATTTCCCAGTTTATTTTTCCATCATGTTTTTGAATTCCTTAAAGTACTAAAAAACATCACTTTTCTTTCTTGGGAAATATACCCAAGTGTATCTAGATCTATCATAAAAAAAAAGTACAATGCTCCTCCAAGAGATCTAGTTTGCATAGGTCCACATACATCAGTATGAATTAATTCAAGTATTTCTTTTTTCCTTTTTTCTTCATGTATAGGAAATTCCACTCTATGTTGCTTGCCAAGTGCACATGCTTCACCTTCAACCAAGAAGCAAGTGAAGCATTAAACAAGTCTTCAGTTACTTCATTATTACAATGTGCCACAACATAGTGAGCGGATTCAGGTGCTTTACCTTTCCCTTTGTCATTGGTTTTACCTTTTCCTTCATTTCTTTCCTACTCAATTTTGTCCCACAACAACTTACGTGTGGATGCATCATGTCCATCTTTATTGCATCGTATGCAATGAAGATAAGACTTTTCTCCTTAGAACTGTTTTCCCCCCTGCCTCTAAAATTCCTCCTTCCTCTTCCTCTTCGACCACCTCTTCCTTGAGAAGAATCTTGTGCATGATTCTTCTCTCTATGTGCAAGACACACTACTTCTTCAGAAGACTGAGGAGCTTTCTTCTTCCCAAAATCCTTCTCTCTCTTAGGAAACTTTTTCTCAATGGTGTCAAAGGTAACATCCTTAAAGTTTTCACTTGCTTGCAATGACTCAAGATAATGTGAATAGGTGGGATAAGCTATGAGAGGAATATCTATTTCAACACGAGTGGTTCTTATATCATGCATAATGGATCTTACTTCTAATGTTAAGGCAAGAGGGTCATCATTTTTTAATTCAAGACTAAACAACATAATCATCAATTGAACAACTTCAAGTTCAGAGTGTGAGTCATACAATTCCTTCTCAGGATTCCCTTTTTTTTCTAAAATATTCATGAACAACAATTTTTGCATTGAGAAGTGATCTATGATAGAGATGTTGCCCCCTTCAACATTTTCACTTGACCAAAATAAAATAAAAATTAAATTAGATTAAACATATAAAATAAAATAAAATAAAAACACAAAATTAATAAGCTCAGTATAGTAG
>APFE031590877.1:0-10784 GCA_000404065.3 Pinus taeda | reverse complement strand
TATATAGTTATATATGAAGTTGAAACATTTCAAAATATTCACATGTTAAAATATTTTTGAAAAGTATAAAGTTTAAACATCTTACTCATACATTTTTTTATATTTAATTACTTTCCATGAAATTATATTAGGTCATATGTACAACTAGTTATACATCCATAGCATATTCTTTTGTCTTTTTTATTATTGCCGCCATTACTCTTTTATTTAGAGAATATTTTATTTTTATTTTAAGAGGAACAAGTGTCAGCTCCAAATTGAACATGTACATACTTACACATCGCCTTCACAATGGGTTGTAGAATAAGCCCATCGGCTCAATAATGTTACATAATATAACTTAGTCAAATTATGCTTAATCCATATTTGAGTGTATTATAGATTCTACCTTGCTTTGTTTAAGTGCAAACAAGGATATACAAATCCTTTCAAATCTTAATTCCCCATCATTTTAAAAAGTATATATTTCTTTTAATCCAAAACTTATTAAACATAGATAAGGATTAAAAATAAAGAATTCAAAGGATAAACATTTTTATCAGAAAACAAATTTGGAGTTGAACATGATATATTTTTATTTAGTGTTATTAAGCTCAAAGTATTGCGTTTTTATTTCAAATTAATCTTAAAATAATTAGAATAAGTTGTTGATTAATTTTTTTTTGTCTATTTGTATCGTCTCATGTACTTAGGTGGCCCACATCTTGCTAAGCTTTTGAAAAATGTACTTAGGTGGCCCACATCATGCTAAACTTTTGAAAATGGCAGTAAAAGACGGAACACATTTAGATTAGAGCATTGTGCTACTATGACATATAATCTCTCCCTTTCGCCTTCTCAATATACATCTAAGAGTAGATTATTTTGCACAGATATCAAATCACCCTTTTTCTTTGGCTTTAATGCATATTTTCTTGGAAACTTGAGAAATTTTGTTAGTTTTATTATCATTGGAGCAATGAAATTTAGACACTTGTAAGTTGGGACATTGGTGTAACTAGATTTTGGAGTAAACAATCATTTGTAATAATATGTATATGTATCAATTAATAATTTATTGTCAAATGAATTTCTCTGGTTGGTGGTTTGTTCTTGTGCTCTTTTAGAGTGTAATATATTTCTATTTTGTATCAAACCTTACATTAAGTAATGTTAGAAATTATCTCCTAATTTGCATGGAATTTAGTCTTATTGGGAAACTAATTATCACTGTGGTATAATATAAATTGTTGTTTTTAAACAATAGTTTAAAGATATGCAATGGCTAGCCATTAAGTACTTTACCTAGGAGTCCTCATTATGTTTCAATGAGAAGGATAAACATGTTTCAAATGTTCAGCATTTTTTCATGAAACCTCCACAATTGTTGTTGTCAAAGTATTATAATTTAAATATATTTAATTTTTAGTTGATATGTCTACAAGTTAGATTAAAGGGTATAGTCTCTAAATAATACATCTATGTGAAAATTATTTTTCAATATTCAATTTTGTGTAAAAAATAAACTATTTAGATACTATATAGAGCCCTTTTAGAGTGAATTTGTTATGATTTTATTCAATGTCACTTTAATACACATTGGTTTTGTTGTTCTCTCACCCACACACACATATTGATTTTACTACATCTGGTGATAAATAGAAGGAAATACTTGATTAGAGCATGTGTTTACCACATTTAATAATTATAAGTGTTTGCTCTCTGAAAATGTAATAATGAAGGAGGAAATAATAACATAATCATATCACATGATGTTAAGATATCTACAATATCAATTTATTATAAGTTTATCATTTTAATTTTTAAAATTTTCAAATACTATGCATTCAATCTTGTTCATATTAGAATATATCCCATTATCTAAAGCAATACTAAAATATATGGTAAAATGTACTTTATATTTAGAAAAACCATAACATAAATAGTATTGATTAATCTACTTTTGAGTTTTTATTGGTAACATTCAATAGTTTTACTACATTGATCATCTTATATGTCCCATAAAATCTCCTTAGTGATATCTCACATATAGAAATCTTATGGCATGCCAAGGTTCAAGAAATTTGATTTTAGGTTCAAAAGATTTTTGATTTTAGGTTCAAAAGATTTTATTGCGAGTGCTCCATGCAATTTCAAACCAAGATTAAAGATTTAAAAGGGAATTTGTGTGTTATGGTCATTTTGTTTTTTTAACATAATTATGTTATTGAAAGGTAATTTTCTAATCAAATTTTTATTGGTAAAGGGTTAATTTATTATGAGAACACCACTATTGAAGAGAAAAATTTTAAAGGAGTCTAGCAGGCGGAGGAATTGCTAGAGTGCTAAAAAGTCGACGAAGGGCAATTTTTTTCAAAAAATATTGTAAATGCAGTGTTTGAATCATGTTTTTGATGGTGGAAATAGATTCAGCACCTTCAAAAACTTTTAAAACACCTAAAATTATGAAGTATGACAATTTTTACTTAAATTTACAAAAAAATATAACTAGAATTTCCATCACTTTTAATGCAAAACAACATACTCGTTAGACTACGACAATTTTAGATATAACACTCTAAACATAAGAACCCAAAACATTAAAAAAAAATAACATGACAAGTAGAAATCCAAATTCCAACCCCTAAATACAAGTTTCTTAATTATTAATATTTCAAATATATTAGATCATACTTACCCTCAAAATGGCTTAATTATTAATGTGCCAATATAACACATCACTAGTAAATACTTGCAAATTCCAGGCCTGCAGCGCAAATGGCTTTGTGCCAATATAATACAGCACTAGTAAATACTTGCAAATTCCAGGCCTGCAGCGCAAATGGCTTTCAGCTGTTTGAGAAAGAGCAATAATAACGTTTGTGATAAAAAGTGAACTTTTCAAAAATACGTTCTGTACCTTTCAAAACCCATAGCAAGCAACGATATTTTAAAAAATTTAAACTTAAAATACTGGCAAAATGAGAGTCAAATTCCAATCCCTTCCGCATACCCTCGCACTTTGATGGTCTGGTGCGCACTTTGACGCTCTCTTGGAGTTGGTCGTGAGCAAAGCCGAAGCAGCCGAGCGGAAATCCCTCGAACTACGAGGAGCGGCTAGAAACGCCATGACCATCTAATCCATGTTACATCTGTCTCCAAAATATCTAACAAGGCGACGCCCATTTACATTGTTAGTATATGCTTGGCAGTGGAGGAAAAGAGCGATGATAATATTTATATATCTGTTACAGAGCGTGTGTCTCTCAAACAACTCTACAATGGACGATTCATAACGGTTAACTCCCACACGACCAGCAACTGTAAGAAACCCGCAAAGAACCAATGCAGAAACAACTAGGAAAGGAGAAAATTCTTTGGTTAGCCGCCACCGTTCAACGGCTGACCAGTCTCTGTGACCGCGGACACGCCATCAACGATCCACGAAACGATTAAGAGAGTTGTAGGAAATTCATTGTTCAACAAATTCGGGTGACGGAAACGATTAAGAAAGTTGCACGAAGCAAATAGACAAATTCATTGTTCAACCGCCAACCAATCTGTGTGACCGATTCATCTTCCAAAAGAACACAGAATGCCGATCATTTCGCGGCACAGCAGGAAAGGGGCGCAACATTATTTTGATTTTCTAATGAAATTTCTTAATAGGTTTTTTACGCTGTGCTAGAAAAAATTTCGCCGGGATCAGAGGAAAGAGTTTTGCTCATAAATCAGTTGCGGGGATACAAATTTTAGGTTGCAACAAGGATATCGCAACTACAGAGGTTTAATAAAACACAGAATTCAGTCACTTCAAAACAGAGTAAGAGTAAAAGTAAATAGTTGCAGTAAATTTACTCATAAAACTTTCACACCACATCGCAACATATCATTTTTTTTATTATAACATATTCTTTATTATAATATAAGACAAAGAATTCACTCACTGCAAAACAGAGTAAAAGCAAATGGTTGCAGTGAATCTACTCATGAAATTTTCATACCACATCGCAACATAACATATTTTTTATCTTAATATAAGAAATGGAGAGGGGACAGCTCCAAGTAAAAAATACAAAATTTACTGCGACTTACACTTTACTATGTTGGTGTCTTTAAAACTCAGTAGCCCACCACAAATTGTTCCACGATTTTCAACCCACATTGTAAAACTCAGTAGCCCACCACAAATTGCTCTTTAATTTTCAACCCACATAAATAACTCTTTACATTCATATTTATCTCAACATACAAATTTGACATACATAGAAAATATTTAATACACAACATGGACTATTTTACATAATAAATGGTTTTCTAAACTTGTAAGTATTGTGAAGTATGGGCAGCAGTCCTGGAGTAACTATATCTATTTACCAAAATTTATTAAATGCCTTAAACTCTCTGCTGTGTTGCGGAATAATCAGCACTATACTTCTGCTCTGACTTCAATCCTTTCCCCTACAAACAAAATGACAACCACAGTACTGTACTTCTGCACTGACTTCAGTCCTTTGCCCTGTAAACAAAATCGCAACCAGGATGTGTGTCCGTGTGTTTAAAGCAGCGATAGTTAGAATTAATATTTCCAACAGGCTGAGTAATATTGAAATTTTTTATTATTTAAATTATATTTTAAAATAAAAATAAAATTAATATTTAAAATTGTGAAATAATAAAAATATGAAACATGATAAACTAAATTTTTATATTAAATTTAAACTATTCTGAAAATGGCCTCGTCAGCCGTGTGGAATCATCTCGTGAGCAGTGTGAGTCGTGTATTCGTTTCGATCAGAATTTAAAACATACCCACGCGGCATTCAATTCTCTACCACGTGGTCGTTATTGATAGGCTGAAAAGTCAACGTTTACCTGGTGCCTGGTCTTCCCGGCCACGCCCCAGCGTCGGGAAGAATGTGTGTTTCCCTTATAAAATGTGCCTCCCAGACAGCAAGACATCCCAAAAGACACACAGACAGTAGGAGACATTCTTTTGTTTTTTAATTCTCTTTTCTTAACAACGTTTACCTTCCCAATCTCCATTGAACGAGACGACACCCCTTACAGTATGGTGATATTAAATTACAAGGGGCTATGCCGTACATTAGAATCGCTGCTGGCAGGCCTTATTGAAACGGTTGGGCACCTCCGTTTGCTGAACATACAAAATAATGAACCGAATCCCATCTACGAGAAGTCCCTGAGCATCCTCAATAGAAAGTGTTCAATTGGTGAAAATGTGCGAGAAAACCAACCCTCTTAATACTTTCCAGAGCCTCAGATATGCTTCTGAAATCCACCAGCTGGAAAAGGAGATCCGTGACTTCGTTCAATACCAGATACCTGACCAATTATCTCTTCAGTTGGCCAATATCCTATCGGAGTTCAAGAGTCTTCGCCATCTGTACGAGTAGGAGGCAGTGGATGAGAGAAATGTGAATGAAACAATCGTTCCCAGGCTCACCAATGATCCCGATGAAAATGCCTTGATGTTACAAACAATGGGTTGACATGGTATGTTTGATGGAGCTTTTGACGAAGCTTGTAGTGGCTCATCAGTGAAGTCTGATTTTGTTGTGGGACTGGAGAAAAATATTGTTAATTTGAAGAGGATTCTACTCCAGAAAGAGGTGTCCGTGGTTGAGGTACATGGTATGGGGGGCGTTGGCAAAACGACTATGGCATTGTCCCTCTGCAATGATCAAGAAGTTAAAGGTAATTGCCATTTTTACTTATTCAAACCAATTTTATGCTATCTTTTTGCACTTAATAAATTTACATTTCTGTTCAATTTATGCAATTTCCATCCTAACAAATTGATCCTTATGTATGGCAGTTGCTTTTCAAAACAATATCATTTTCATCACGGTCTCACAATCCCCGAACCTGAAGGAAATTTTAGAGACCATGTGGGAGAAGATTATTCGGAGGAAGAAACCTGAATTTCAGAATATCGAGGATGCACATAGACAGCTGCAGCAGCAGCTGTTCAGGCGAGCCAAGCGAACTCTTGTGGTGTTGGATGATGTCTGGTCTATGGAAATTTTGGAAAAATTGTTATTGGAAGGTGAAGGTTATAAGACCGTTGTGACAACCCGAGATCGTTCTATCATCCGCACAACAACCTCTACCTGGCTTTATGAATTGCCATTGCTGGATGATGCCGATGCTCTGCCCCTTTTCTGCTTTTGGGCTTTTGGACAGAAATCAATTCCAAGTAATGCGGACGAGCAGCTAGTCAAGCATGTATGTCTCTTACAGTACTGGAATGCTATTTATATGCAATATATTATTTTACTAGGTTTGGTTTTAATTTAATGATGTGATACAGTGTTCTCGTAAATATCCCTAATTACAAGCAATTACTGCAGTGACATATCATATCAAGTTATCAATATAGTTTCACATAATTCCATATTAATACTCACTCTGCCATTAACAATGGTATCGGTAATCCAGTGAACAAGATTCTAGCCATAGACTCAATTGTATATTCATCTTCATAAACAATCCAAACAAAACCTGTGAATAAATTTTAAGCTTATGAGGCAAGATATTCATGCTTTCAACAACTTTTGTTTTTGGTATTTGATTGGTTTCCACCTATAGAATTTTCACTTAGTGTTGCTGATGTATGAATCACAGGTGCAAGCGGAATGTAAAGGCCTGCCACTTGCTCTGAAGGTGATCGGAAGCTCTTTGTATGGTCAGCCTCATCCGGCCTGGGAGGGTGCCAAGAACAAGCTCTTAAATGGGGAATCGATATCAGATTATCACAAAGAAGGCTTCTTAGATGCTTGGAGACCAGTATTGATGCCGTGGACGAGGAAGCACGGGAGTGCTTCTTAGCCATGGGGTCATTTCCAGAGGATAGAAAAATCTCAGTGCATCCATTATTGGATATTTGGGTTTATGTGCGAAAGATGGAGTGGCAAGATGCTCTTGTCATCTTGTTAGAGCTTGCAAGCAGAAATCTGTTGAATTTAACAAGCAATCTCAGGTAAGCGCCTTCATTTCTAATTGCTGTGTGCTCAAGCTCATTTAATCTTGGCTTCCTCTGTCTTCTACATTGTGTTGTTGTCTTGGTAATTGGATGTAGTAGGAGCCAAGTAATCAATTATGGCAGTGCCTCTGAACTGTACTTTTCTCAACATGATGTAATGCGGGATTTGGCCCTATATTTGGCATCCCGAGGCAGCATAGCTCGTAGGAAGAGGTTGCTTATGCCCAAAAAGGAGGACAGTTTGCCAGCAAAATGGGAGCTGCTTAATGATCAAGCGTTTGATGCTCAAGTTGTTTCCATTCACACAGGTGGGTGATTTTAACAGCTTTGCTTGAAGCATACGTAAGTTTTTTTAAACATGTGAGTTAAAAGAATTGTCACATGCAACCTTATCCTACACCAAATAGGATCATCATTCATTCATTTCATCTATCTTTCAAAGTGTCCTGAAGATGGACCCCCGTTGGGGTTCGAAACGTCGGCAGAATGAAGTTAAAACTGTGGATAATCCGGAACATGAAGCTACCAAATAGGCTGTCACTCTGTGATCTGCAAGAAAAGATATGTAATGATATCTAGGTGTTGATCATTGATTCAAAAGTTCTTAGAAAAGATATGCAATGATTTCATAGGGTGTGCGATAACATATAATGTTCTAATCTAACTTTGCATCTGTGGTTCACCTATGTAGGTGCAATGGAAGACGATCAGTGGTGTGAGATGAATTTTGGTGAGGCAGAGGCTTTGGTTTTACTCTTTTCTGCAAGCAAATACTTTCTTCCATCATTTCTGAGTTCTATGAGGAAACTGAAAGTCCTCATAGTGTTTAATTATGGGTACAAGAAAGCCACAGTGAACGGTCTACCAGCCTTATCTTCACTTACTCAGCTTAAGACTATTCACTTGGAGAAGTTGAATGTGCCCCCACTTCAAGAGCACAGTAAAGTCTTGCAGAACTTGGAGAAGCTATCACTGAGATTATGTGAAGGGCTTGGAAATATTTCCAGGTTCAACAACTCCCAGTCAAACCTAAAGCTTCCCATAATGCAAGATTTTAACTTGGACCACTGCTGTGATTTAGAGGAGTTACCCCCTGGTATCTGTGACACGTCTGCAGTTGAGAAGTGGTCTATCACTAGTTGCCACCTTCTACAAAAGTTGCCTACTGAATTGGGGAAGCTCGGCTCTTTAAGAATGTTAAGCGTATCTGCATGTCTAGGTTTGAAAGAGCTTCCAGCATCTATTGGAAAACTTGGTAAGCTGGAATATCTGGACATTTCGCTATGTGAATGCTTAAAAGAACTTCCCCAGGAAATAGGACAACTAAAAACACTCGAGGAGCTTGACATGAGAGAGTGCTCCCGATTGAGGAAGCTGCCTAAATCAGTTGGAGGGCTGAGATATCTAAAGCATGTTATCTGTGATGAGAAGATTGGACAACAATGGATGCGTTTCAAGAGCTGTGCTATTCCAGAGCTTAGAGTTGAAGTGGTAGATGCACACTTCAGTCTGGATTGGCTGGATGCTTGATATCTTACCTACACAGCAAGGAGTTAAATCATAAACTGGTAAGAAGCCAAGACATGTTTTTATGACTATGGGAAAGGTTATGGGTATTGAAAAGTCTCCAAGTTCCAGTTCAACTGATCAAGATGACGATTTGACTTTTCTTAGAAGGAATTTGTTTTTTGTTTTTTTAAATATCAATTTATCAGCCAATAATTTTGAAGTGAAGTCCATGAATGTAGATGTAAATGGCCACTTCTGTTGTCCTTGTTCCAAACAAGGATCTTTGTAATGTTTTTCTTTATTTTATGATAATAAAAGACATGTTATTTATGTCCCATTTCCATATATTACCATCTCTAAAATCTAGTTATCTGTTGAATATGTAATTTCAAAGCAGCATTTAATACACCCAAAACAGCTCCCAAAAACCACAAACCACCTTTATGTTTCTCGGGACCGCTTTTGCGTGGAGTGGTTTTCGTACATAGCTGACCCGAGAAAATTTAGAGCTGACGCGTGGCTCTCCCCATACGTCACCCTCTGACAGTTTCTCGGGAGGTAAAGGTCGGTTAAAAAGGCTCACCCGATATTCTCCTCCGCCGTCCGATCTGCTCCATCAATCTCCGCCGTGGATTGTTCCAAGATGCATACTAGCCTACAGTTAATGTTACCTGGAGTAAAATTAAGTTTCATTGACCATACCTTTTATTAATGAATTGTCATATGCGTAGGTAGATTTTTATGTTTTTTTTACGGCATGTATGGGTGTGAATTAAATAATGGTATGGGCAAGTCAACGTTTCTTTTTAATGTTTTTTTCCATATAGTTTTTATGGTATGTGTGTTGAATATATTTTTTGCACACGGGAGAAGAGAGCTTGCAGCAGCCGAAAAGCACAGGGGAAACACAGCAGTGTAAAAGACTCCCCACAGTGAATGAAATTAAGAATTCCTTCTTACAGGTGTTTGTATTATTTTGTTGAAACGAATGAGAAAGATTTTTTTTTTTTATGAAATGTAAAATCCCCAGCATTTCGAATGTAATGAAGAATTTCACATAGAAGTGAATGTAAAAGAATTTATTTTACAGCACTAAACTTATGTAAGAATTTCCATTCTTACAGCAGTAAATGTAAAAGCTATTTTACAACAGTAAATGTAAAAAGAAGATTTTACACAGTGGTGTAAAAATTATTTGTAAAAGGAGACAGAGTAATTTCTTTTGAAATGTTTTGGTGAATTCCTCTCAGCATAGAGGATGAATATGTATCAGTGATTTTGTTTTAATGAATAGAAATTCTTTTATGGTGGTGCAATACTCTGTTCTCAGTAATATTTTTTCTTTTTAAAGCTTCCCTGTGCACAAAAAGATCCTGTGGAGTAAAAGAAACACATCATTGCCTCTGTGTGTTGGAATTGTTTATTTTTGGGATTTTACCAGATAAATCCCCAACAGTGGTATCAGAGCAGGCTTAGACTCTTTGAAGGTGACAAAGAAGCTGAAGGGAGAAGTCTTTTGTTGCAGCAGTAGATCTTCTCTAGCAGAGTGAAGGCTCAGTCAAGAAAATACTCAGGTATTTCACAAAGTCTTTTTTGTGTTGCTGAAGAAGTAGTGAGTTGTTTAGATCTTCTCCAGCAGAGTGAAGGCTCAGTCAAGAAAATACTCAGGTATTTCACAAAGTCTTTTTTGTGTTGCTGAAGAAGTAGTGAGTTGTTTAGATCTTCTCCAGCAGAGTGAAGGCTCAGTCAAGAAAATACTCAGGTATTTCACAAAGTCTTTTTTGTGTTGCTGAAGAAGTAGTGAGTTGTTTTAAAATACACAGTCAAGAAATTGAGGCATAACTAAGGATGCAAGGAATGGCCAGCACAAGCACTGGTATGGGTATGTTTAACACCCAGCTCCCACGGTTTAATGGGAAAAACTATGACTATTGGGCAATAACTATGAAAGCCCTGTTTGCTTGTCAAGATTTATGGGAATTAGTTCAAGATGGTTTTGAAGAACCAACAGATGAAAATGAGTTTAATAGATTAACTCCAACAGAGAAGGATCTACTGAAGAGAAATAGGAAGAAGGACTCAAAAGCCCTTGTATTTTTGTATCAAGCAGTGGACCAGAGTGTGTTTCCAAGGATAGCAGCAGCTAAGACATCCAAGGAAGCATGGCAAACCCTCAAGAGAGCCTATCAAGGCATGGAGAAAGTGAAGACAACAAAACTACAATTGCTGAGGAGAGATTTTGAGAATCTGTGCATGAAGGAGTCAGACAACATTGACTCATTCTTCACAC
>APFE031590875.1:0-14382 GCA_000404065.3 Pinus taeda | reverse complement strand
AATCAAGTTGGTAGTCCCGGTTTTGGGATCCAAGGGAAAATCTCTGTGCATATGTGTTTTATGTGTTATGCTCTCGCATTGTTTATTTTTCTGTGATTTAGAATTCGTATGCAGGTAATTTCTGTATGGGGTTAAAACCTACATTCCTTGTTGCCAAAAGTTTGCTTTCAAATTGTTTTTGCCACCTTAAATTCCTTCTCCAATGAATTAGGTTCCCAAAGGTGAACCTGATGTTGGATTTTATCCTTTAAAGTCGCGATGAAAACATCAATCCTATGCTCCTCTAGAATATCATTTACCTTGATATTTAATCTTTGGAATTCCTCAATGTGCTCCACTATTGAACCCTTATGTTTGAGATTTATCAATTGGCTAAACAAGGTATTTCTCTTCGTATCCTCATAATGAGCAACCAATTCTTCCACAAAAATTATCCAAGTGAAAATTGATTTAGAAGAACAAAGCCATTGATACCACACAAACTAATTTTGTTCTAAATATAATATGCAATGTGTACCTTTTGTGTGTGTGACACATCATGTAGATCAAATAATTTCTCTATCTGTAGTATCCATGTTACAAGGTCCTTGCCATCAAAATTCCTGATATTGATCTTTGGAATGTGGTTAGTCTTCAAACCACTACTGGAGTCTCTAAAATCATAATTCGTATTCTTTTTATCATTATAATGATTTTCATGGAGGACCTTGTCATCACTAGGAAGCATTTCGTGCAGCATATTTGTCAAACCTTCTAGGTCCCTTTTCATTTATGTTTTTAAACAATCCTTCAAACATTCCATCCTGAAATTTATCATTACTTCCATGTTGGATTTTAAACCAACCATCCATCTTAGCTTCTAGTTCATTTTTGGTTACCCTATGCGAGAGTGATTTTTTTTGCATTTGGTCTTGTAATTTTGATATATCATGTTGCATTTTTTCCTCTTCTTCATTTGTCATAAAAAATATTTCTTGTTGCTTACTATGCGTGTGCATTTTGTTGTTTCAAGGAATTTAAGAATCAAAAAATGATATCTACGATTTACTATTCCCTTTGGTTCACTTCAAATTGATTTTTCAAACAAAAGTTATACCAAAAAAAAAAAATACACACGTTTTTCTTGCTTTTTAGGAGCTTGATATTGGAATTGTTGTATCTTTGTAATTTCAAATCTCCAGGGTTTGAAATTTTGACTTGCGGTATCCCTCTGAGTCTTCTTTATAATTCAACAAGTCTAACCAAGATTGGATTCTTCAAGAAAATGTTATGCCCAATATAACATGATGACATGATTATAGACTAGTTCAGTAGAGCAAACTTGTACATAGTGCCACATGTCATTTTTTGATCTTTTTCCTTGAAAATGATATACCAAAAACTAAAGCCCGTGCACTTTCTGTCAATTTTTATGAAATTCAAATTTGATGCTCGGAGAGAAAGTTATGATGATTTTTCCGAGGTCACCTCTTTGAGATTGAATTTTGGAGCCTACAAAAACCCCAACTTCTTTGAAACATATCTAAGAAAATAGCGCCAACAAACGTATGAAATTTTTACATGAAGTTAACAAAGATTTCGGCTCCACATGTTAGAATTTAAGCTTCTTAAGCCTGGTAGAAAAATGTTATAGTGAAAATACCAAGATGACTTGTTTGAAGTAGCGAAACCCTAGAATCCAAAGCTTTGATACCAAATGTTATGCAACCAACTCACAAATAGAAGAAAAGATAGACCAACGAATTGAGAAATAGTCTCTTAGAGGGGGAAAACTCATTTACATTACATAAATGAACAATTTCTGGATGATATTGATCTGTAAACTGACATGAATATTCCTTTAGACAGTTCTTCACAATAGATCTCATAATAATATTTTAAAATATTGAAATTTTATACTATTACAATTTTATTAAAATTATAGATTGTAGATTTAACTATAGTTATTACATACATGCGAATGGAAATTATGCAAAAATTAGAGAATGAAAAAATAATCTCACACACACATAAGATACAAGATATGCTCTCTGGGAACCACTTCGGGAGAAAACCCAGATTGAAGGTGGGGCTACTTCATTATCTTTCTTTGTCTTGAAAATATTGATGCAGGTACAAAGAAGTAGTTCCGTGGCCCGTGGGCTGCCACATTGCACAAATAATCTTTGTGTGCTCTACCTCCTATCACTCCTGGCTATATTTTCTCATCTATGGAACAAAATACTCTCGAAAGAATGGAATGTCTCTTCCTCCTAGTGGCCCAGTTATAACATAGCCTGATAGTCTACTAGTGGTTGATTTTGACTACATCTATGCTTAACTAGAATTATGATATAGAATATTGTAGAGTATTTTACATCACAAACACGTGGCTAACCCATTTTCCAGGAATAATTGGGGTTGACGCGACATCCTCCCAAACTATAGGTTTGAAAAGAAGAAGGTCAACTTTTGAGTGACATAACTCTTTCATATAGACTTTGATTGATGTGCTTTGCATCATTAGAAAGATCTATATGTGTATAACAACATGAAATGGTTCTACACCTTAGCAACAAATTTTTACCCCCAAAAATTTCATTTGATGCCTCAAAATGCTCTCGAAAGGTTTCTAACATGTTTTGCCAAACTGGGTCCCGCCAATAAAAACGGTCCCGTGAACTGATTCCTCCACTTTTTCCACTCCAAATGAATCGAGATGGATGAAAAAAATATAATGATCCAATCCATATCATATACAAATTAAAATACCTTCTTGGTATATATAGGAGTCTAAGGGGTCATAATATAATCAGAGCCTACATAACAATAATAATGTAAGGGCACAACAATAACAATATGGGGGCTACATGGGCACAATGATCAAAATAGGGGGACACACTAAAAATATCAATAAGGGGACTACATTAGTATTATAGGGACCTAACACTGTGAATGCTATATATAATTGATAGGTATCATTTTCCCTTAATCCCATAGGTATCCTAAGACCTTGCACATTAGGAAAGATGGCTTTATGTTTCCTCCACAACTAGAAATAATGGGCATTGTGATGATCCTATTAAACCCATCTTGACATGCTTTTCCTTGGATAAGTTTTTCATAAGCTTGAGGAACCAAAGGAATGTAGAAAAAATTGTCCATAATTTGGGATTCCAAAATGATTCCCATTGTGGGGAGAACCTAGATGATATGCTTCTTTGAATTTGAATTTCACATCTCCTTTACACCCCCACCATATGATGTCATCTTTCACATTGATGATGATGAGTCCATATTGGATAAGTTCATCAAAAATTTATTGATATTCATTCCTCCATTGTATAGTTTAATCCTTACTAGGAATACATTTATGTAGCCTATTTTAGTCACTTGGAACAAGCCTTATGGAAAATTTTCATGGAAAATTAATATGTCATCTATATATGATACTACAAATGAGTCAATGAAAATATATAGCATATCATTCATAAATCTCATGAAATTTGTAGGTGCATGACATAAACCAAAACGAATCACTAACCATTCATACAAAACCTTGTCTTGTTTTGAATGATGTCTTCAATACGTCTTTCATTTTGATTCTCACTCGATGATCATAACAACTTCCTTTTCACTTCACATTCTTCTATGGTGGATGCAATGGTGACTCTAGCAACAACTGAAGCTTGTGCTCAACCTCTCACTTGGGTGGAAATCCCTAAGGCTCTTGGAGTATTTTCTTATATTAGGCTTCAATTAGTTGTTGTAGTTTCTAGCACTACTTGCCACTACATCCTTCTGACTTTACATTCATCTCCAACTTGCTATCCTTCTACATGCTACTTATTTTCTCACAAAAATAACAAGATAAATTTCTTCATGTTTCCCATGATTCTTCTAGTTTTATGAGCATTAATAAGAGTATGGATATGTAGTTGTGTGCTTTTATGGCATATTCTTGTCCATTTTTGGCTATCCTATACTATTTTCTACTCATGTTGAAAATAACATCTCTCACATACAAGTATGGATTCCCAAGATGACTCCATACGCATTCAATCAAACCACATTTGCAATCACTTCATCCACAATGTTTTGGTTAATGGGAAAAATTAAATTTCCATTCCTTTATCACTTTCAATTCCACATATTCCCTTAGCTCGCCCAATGAGTAAATATGTGGATGGTCCTATGTCTCTAGGCCAAGTTTCTCAATCAAATATTTAGAGTTCAATTTGGAGTTTGAAGTAGGATCAAACAAAAAATCTACCAGCTTGTGTTTTCACAAATGTTTATAGAGAAAAAATTGGACATCTCCTTTTCATCCTTGTGATTGCAACCAAATAAGGCCACCTCTTTATAAAGATAATGCAACTAATCTTTCCTTCTAGGAGTGATTTGTTTTTCACCCTTTCCTTAGTATCTACTATATCAATTCCTGCTACTTCTTCTTCTATAAATGTTTGGTGAGCTTCTCAAGGTGGAATTTTTAGTAGTCCTGCTAAGTGTGTCTATTTCAATCACAACCCTTGCATCAATTGATGGAATATGTTTCTTTTTTTCAGTATTAAAACCTTTTTCTCATTTTATATCTTCTTATTTTTCCCTTTATTCTATTATTGTTGTGTCTTTGTTAGCCTATGTGTGCTTTATTACTATTCTTGCTTGTATTCATTGAGGTATGGTGCTTTAACATTGATTCATCAATCATTTGAAGTTTGAATAACATCATTTGATGCAAAATTTAGGTAGTAATTCTCCTAAGTACTTGATTAACCTATTTTGGAAAGGTAGGCTTCTCCACTATTAATGGGGTTACCATTGATGTAAACATGAAAATGATGCTTTGGATAGTCGAAATTGATGTCAAGATCTTCTTTCTCATATTATACACAATGTCCCCTTGTCATTGTTGGATATATACTACTTTCTAGACTTAAGAATGACTGTTGTCTTCTTCTATAGTCTTTGTAGGTACTTACCATATAAGTCTCCAGAAGTGTACTAAAACTTGATGTTTCATGCCATATGATCTATAAATGGTTGGCTTATGGGCTATATGTTTTGTCAACAAATATGTTTATGGAGCTTAAAATTTTAAGGTATTTATGCCTCAAGAAGCCTAAGTGCATTCTCTTTGTGCTTTGTTAAGATTGGTTTCGAGCTATATGTGTTTGCAGAAGGAATCAATGCCAAAAACTAACTACATAGAAACTTTAATTATGTCTCTATAGCTTTTTTTACCAACTTATATGTCAATATGAACAAAAACAACACTCATTATTAGCAAATAATCATTAAAATATTCAATTTAGACTCTTTATAGTTCCATTAGGACAATTGAAAGACAAAATCAATATGCAATTGTACACATGTACAACACTCTCTCAACCACACTATGTTTCACTTGCCATATGAGTGGTATATTTTGCATATAATCCCTTTCATTTTAAACATGAAATACTCATACTCCATTTTAAACACACTTTTGATTTTAAATCCAAAGCATGAATAAGGAACTCTTGTGTCATATGTCTTGCTTTATGACTATTTTAAAGAAAACAATATTTTCATATGACTCAACTGAGTTAACAAAATGATGAATTCTCACACAAACCAAAACTTTGATTTATTACACAATTGCACAACTATGTGAAAGGGAATATTTGGCATATGGGAAGGATTGTCAACTTGTAGGAAAAAGAGATAGGACATGTGGGAAGAGAATACTAGTCATAGGAGAGAGAAATTGTTTAGAAAATAGTAAAGTTGCAATGTATATCCTATGGGAAGGGTATGCAACCTATGGGGAGAGATAATACACCATATTGCAAATAAATTATAATTTTGAGAGTGTATGGCCTATAGAGAGTGAGAAGATGCTACCAATGAGTAAATTACAATTTTGAGAGAGAGTATAACCTATGGGGAGTGAGAGAACTCCAACCAACAAAAAAAATTCAACTCAACGAATGAAATTGCAACTTATAGAGAGAGAAATTCACCAATCACCATGAAGAAATGGAATTAACAGTTCTCTAAACTTTTGCAACGACCTTGGAATGAGGTCCATTGATTTCCCATATCATTAATGGATGAACCTAGGATAATAAAGAGCTATTGAATTAGTTATTTTACTCATGGGAAATGTATCTATGGAAGAAAATTTTAAAACAATAACTATTAAAGAATTGGTATTAACTTAACCAACATATGCATATATTAAAATACAAAGTAGTTCCATTTCAAAAACATAGATAGATAAAACAACATAGAAAACCATGAGATTCACATCTAAGAACTCAATTTTTAACTTGGAGTCACAAATGTGAAAACCAACATTTAATTGGCTTTGGCTAGGTATTTTACTATGTAGCAATGGGAAGACTACAAGCTCTTAGGTTTATCATTATAGTTTGAGCAACATTCTTCTTCATTCTTAGCCAAGGAATGACAGTTCCCATGTAAGAAAACAATATATAACAATATATAGGAAGATGACTTAGCTCACAAAATCCTAGAAGGTTAAACATTCCTAATTCTTCAACTTCCCCAAGCTCATTTCCCCTCCCTTGCCTTTCTCTTCTTTTCTTTTTGCTGGTTTATAGTGGCAAAGAGACTTCTTATTGTTGTTTTAATTTTTTTAAACATAACTTATCTTTGGCAATAAAATTCTTATGTTGAAGTATTAGTGATGAAAAGGGTATCTTCACATGAAGTTTCCTTTCCCATTTATAGCCTCAAACCTTGGTGATCATTGTAAAGATTGTGCTTATAGCCATTTTTTCTTCTGTAAATCTAATTTACATTCATTAAAAGCCATACAATTTATGTTTTCATAAAACAACAATTTCATTGGTCCAAAATGGTAATTAGAATAAAAATAACCTGACCAAATTTTAAACAAAAATACAAAAAAATATTAAAATATATGTTATTATGTTAATTGGAAAAAAGGTAATATATATGTTTGATATTATTATTAGAATAAATTATAAATATTAGAAATGAAATACATGATATAAAATTAAAATTTATATAAATTTAATTAAAAATATTCTATTTTCATTTTTTATTTACGAAAATAATTTATATCATAAAAATTAATTATAATTATAATTATATTTTTTTCCCCGGAAAAATCGTTAATCTTTCATTTATGTTAGAAAAATTACATATTGTAGATGCACATGGGTGCATATGCTATAGTCTGTCAGCTTGTAAAAAGGCAGCAGGTGCTCAAAAAACATAACCGTATTTACCAGAATACAACACGCAGGATGCTCATATAAGTACTATTCGGTTGATATATACACATTTGCCCCACAGGGCCATACACATTCTTTCTTGTCCATACATGCAAAAACAAAAAACTATACAATGATTGTCAAAAATTTGTTCGCTATTCAATTCATGAGCTTTATGCCCTATGGTAATGAGAATCTATATATAATCAGTGTATAATTATAATTAATATTTTATATTAATATATATATGTAAAATTTATTTCACACAAACATATTTTAGATTAAATAAAAATAAAATTCCCAATCCTTCAATTACCTCAAGCTCATTTCTCCTCCCTTGATGCTAATGTAAATTTACACAAAGTCTCCTTTGTCATTATTTCCTCATGCTCATTTCTCCTCCCTTGTCTTTCTCTTTTTTGCTTTTTGCTCATGTATATTCGCAGTTGTTTTATTTTTTTTAAACCTAGCTTATTTTTTGTAGTAAAATTCTTCCACGTAAGTTTAGACAAAGTCTCCTTTCCCATTTGCAGCTTCAAACTTTTGTGATCATTTTAAAGACCGTGTTTATAGCTAATTTTTATTGTGTAGATTTAATTTATATTCTTTTGCAATTTGTGTTTTTATAAAAACCATAATTTTATTAATTCAAAATTGTAATTAAAATCATGATAGATTTATAGTGAGGATTTAACATGAGTCGAGAAAGATTAAATAGAGTTCAATTTTCTTGACGTGTAAACTATGTAAAATACAATGTGTTATTTTTCATTGTTTAAATTGTATTTTTGAATGTTAAATAAAATATATATAAGACCAAATAAAAGTTTTAACCATAAAACTTATTTTTTTCATGATGATATGTACATAATTGTTTTTAAATGATATGTGAAATTGACATAAAATATTTTACATAACATGTACATTGAGTCATTTTATCACGTAAATTAAAATGGTTTTTTTTTATTATTTATATATTTTTAATATATCGTGAATTTAATTCTTATAAAATATTTTATTTTAACAATTTGTAATTAATATAAATATTATATTTATATATATATATATATTATATTAGATAGATGAAGTTAATATTGACATAAATTAGTTAAATAGATCTTCAATAGTTGATTTAATCTCTTGTTAAAAATATTTTTTGAAAAATATAAACTTTAAATATCTTACTCACCATTTTTTTCTTTTAATTACTTTTACGTATTCAAATTTTTTTTTCTAGGCTCATTTTTTTTTCTATTTAGAACATAATTTTTCTTTTAAGAGAGAACATAATTTTTTAAAAGGATGGATAGACATACTTACCAACTCTCTCATACTAAACAATAAAATTAAACTTTACTAAATAAAACATAACTTAACATATTTTTAATAATAAAAAAAATATTTTTTTTTAAAATATTTATTCCTAAAATATATTTATTTTGTTATAGAAAAAGTTTGAAATATTGTTGTATTTAAATATTAACACTAAAACATTAAATATGAATATAATTTATATTATATAAATTTTAATTTAAAAAAAAAAACTTATTTTCATTTTAATTTATGAAAATAATTTATTTATAAAATAAAACTTAGAATATATATTTTAACTTATATGTAAAAGTTTTATTCATATGGTGGTAGAATTAACAAAAAATAAAAACAAAATTAAAAAATGTAAAATAGAGAGTAATGGATAAAGAGCAAAGCTTTGAGCAAACTTTCTATGAAATTTATTGATGGAATATTTATCCCATTATAATTTAAAATTTGTTGTGAAACCACATGTATGCCAAACAAACTATTTTAGTCTAATTAATTTTCATTTAATAATAATTCCATCTCCAACTTAGACTCTGCCTAAACAATTGAGAAAGGAAAGTAAAGAGAAATAGACTACCTAAACAATTAAAAAACGAAAAAAGAAAAGTAAAAGGAAAATATTAATTTAGAATCTATTTTAATAAAGTTAAGATAATAACTTTAAGAAACCAAGGTAATGGCCCATATGCACGGAGTCAAGGGAATGGAGAAAATCGTAGCAATCATTTGGGCGAATATTTCGGTGGGGACACTTTCTCTAAGAATTATTATTTCAAAATTGTATCGACAAAATAAGACGATATGTAAAAAAAACAATTTAACGGTATATTTGCGAGGAGTCACCGTGATGTGTTGGAATTTGATGGTAAAATATTTGCGAGGAGTCACCGAGTCCCAACGGTGAAATGCGTAGGAATTTGATAGTAAAACATTTGTATTTGTGTAATGACCAAACAGTTATATGAATAATTTATAAGTTATCATGCTAGGTAAATGTGAAAACAGGAATTGTTACTTTATTAATATTGAAATGTTATTTATTCAGAATTATGAATTCAGTAATATTGTAGATAACTTTGTGAAGAAAAGTTATTTACTTCTTTTTTCTTAATTAAAAGAAACAGTTGCCATTAAACAAGGGCAACTCTAACCACCTTTCCTTACCTTAGAATTGGTAAAGAGGAAAAGACCTGGGCTGTTGAGGAGCAGGCAGGAAAAAGAAAGGAAAAAAAAAAGACAGAAAACAAGAAAGGATGGTACTATGTCTGGTTAGGATCAGATAGTACCAGCACTATGGTGCATTATATCGCATTGCTGTTAGCATGCATTATCTTGTGGAAGGCAGTGGCCTGCAAGGGAGCTTGGGGGAGAGCATCAGGTCATAATGACTGATCTCGTGGTTGGGCGGATAACAAGCTTTATATGAGTTTATTCCAGTTTGGAGGAACAGGCAACAAGATAAAGAAAGCACAGTACAGGTAAGTATATTATGGTTACAGCATTTCCTAGGAATCTTTTCTTCCTCTGTAAAAGTTATTAGTTAGTTGTAACAGAAGATTTTATTATTCATCTGAAAAAGAAGACTTTATTATACACCTGCAAGATTACTGTCTACTGTAAGGTATGAATAAAATAAGTGAGACAGAGTAGTTCATTTATTCTCTTAATGATTAAGACGACTAGTTTATGATTCAGATATTTCAGCCAGTAGACAAAAACCACAGAGAATATCGGGTACTGTATTAACCATAAACAGAGAGGAAATTACATGATATATTCATAACTGCATGAGTATAGTTCAACAAATAAAAACACAGTCATTCGAATTAAACAATCTATAGCAGTAAGCGAACTATGAATATCTAGAACATGCAACTGATATATTGTAACAGAACTAAAGAATTGTTTTACCAAAAATAAAACTGAGGGTTTACTAGTCGCGTACGCTTCCAGTGCTCACACCCGAGGGTGTACGAGTCTGGCCGTAGCAGCGCAAGACTCATCATTAGACGGCTTAGATAGAGTCGACCGAGACGGTAACGACTGTGACAATCTTGACAGCAAATAAAGACGACTAATGTATGTTCAGAAATTATATAAATATACATTTAACAATGAATCAAACACAAATCTCTGCCCATAACATTCGGAAGAGCTGCATAGGTCTGCTAAGCACAAGCTGTGATTAAACCGCGGGACAGAGACAACAACGATACCACATATAAACATATAGCTACCGAAATGATAAAAGCCTGCCACCGAAAGCATCGATATTCCGAACCATCGATACATGTCTAGATAAAAGGAAACAGAGATACAGTTTTAAAAACAGAAATAAAGATCCCGTAAGAAACGACGGTATGTCTCTAAGGATAAAACAGAAGATTGTATCATTACTAAACAGTAGATGCTAAAATTAGAACATAACCCTCATATGTATACATACGATAAGAGAACGGACAACCATAGGAGACATAGACAGTCTGCGCAAATCTCAAACATATAATGAAAAGAGACATTGAATTATAGAGAGTTGGATGTCGACATCAATCAACAAATAATAATCTGTGCAAATCTTTGATTCTCGGTTGAATCCGAAACCAAACAGAGTTCGTACCATTATACATATTACATACAAAATTGGTATAGCTGTCAGGCTATGCCCCATTTAACAGGAACATTCCCAGCACCCTCGAAGGGTTTCCAACGGGTTTAAGC
Organism: Pinus taeda; assembly: GCA_000404065.3. Lineage (NCBI taxonomy): Eukaryota > Viridiplantae > Streptophyta > Pinopsida > Pinales > Pinaceae > Pinus > Pinus taeda. Next base: position 3,112 of record APFE031590875.1, on the reverse strand, counting down.
CTCTAAACCCAAATCTAAATTAACATAACTACCCAATATAAGTAAGGAAAGGAAACCCTCCGTGACCAGAAAACCAATGTCGAGAATTCCATCACTCGGACCAGCCATAATGGAGCACGATAAGTCTCCTGGCATAAAGAGAACCATACTTAGACAATAAGCCGAGGTAAATGAAATTACAAGCCGCGGCTAGAGCCACTCACCTGGTGTTTTCCGACGAAGCTGGAGTCCTGGAAATTTGGGCGTTACCATAATTTTACGCTCAGAAACCCTGCAAGTTAAATACCAACCCGATTAATCCTGTTACGATGCATAAATAATAAGGAAACAACTCAGGTTCATTCAAAAGGGAATTTCCACTTTACCTTCAGACAAAATTCAAAGGTCTCGGCCAATCCTCGCAGACTGCTGGCGACATAAATCTCATTCAAGACAGTTGCAGTTCTGTGGAGCTGGCGGTGTGAACACGGAGCCGAGCGAGAGTTCTCTGGTATAACTAGGGAGTGCAGCGTCGAGAGGCGCTGCCTCGCCTGCACCATGTAAATGGCAAGGAAACCCTAGGCAAAACCCTTTTATCATATGACTTTCAATAGCCACCGTCGATTGTTGAAGTGAGATCCGGTCCGTCCGATCAGGGTGTAATCCCGAGAGGTTACGGGCCGAGTTAGGAACATTTAACACTCCAGCTACCCTGACTCCATACCCGAAAATCGTAACAGAGGAGGTGTACACAGGGAACAGCTGTCCCGTCCGGACAGCCAGTGGAACGCTACCGAGCCTCGGGCATTCAATTCGCGCAGGTAGCATTAACGATCAGAGTCCAGGAGGCGGCGGGAATGACCAGGCGACTGGCGACGTGCCCATATGCCAGCTCGGCTACCATGAACCGAAATATGAATTTATTACCGAGATATATATATATATATATTAAAGTTTAGACTTATGATTGGGATACAAGAAATTAACATGTGAATTAATAACATGTATGTTAGCGCTATGTTCTAACGATAAATCAATATAGGAGGTATTGATAATTATTGATAATTAAAATTTTTTTTGTAAGGGTTGTGACATATGGTATCAGAGCCCAGATACAGCACTGTGGCCTCTGGGTAGAACATCAATTACAGAAAAATACACTGTATAAATGACTAACAAAGATAGTTACCGATAATACTCTTGAATGTTTCTTTCTGTTGTTGAATGAAGTATAGGTTTTAGGTTTTGAAGATAGAGACATGAGGAGAACGGATAACATTCCACGGCGACCCGCAATGGGACAGGGAGTACCCGGTCCCGAGAATAACCCAGAACTGTGGGTGCAGCTTGGGGAAGAAGCTAGAGTTACGAATCAAGCAATCTTGGAGACGGTGCAAGAACTGAAGAATGAGATGGCTCGACTACGGGAAGACAATGATCGGTTAACAATGGAACAAGAAAGAATCTTAAAGAGTTTGTCTGATAAACAAAATCAATTACCAGCTAATCCCAATGCAGAACAGCAAAGGATGTCTGAAGAACAGAACCATCATATACCCCCCGAAGGATCAGAGGAACAGGAGGAACGCTCTGATAATGTATTTGACCAGCAAACCTCAAAAAGACGGAAGGTAGAGTTACAAGGTGAATTCCGCAAAATCAAACCACCACATTTTGATGGAGAACAAGAGGAAGCGGCTGAAGCCTGGATCATAAACATGAACAAGTATTTTCAGCTTTATGAATACGACAATAACCTGAAGGCACGACTGGCCATTTTTCAATTACAAGGAAAGGCCACCTTATGGTGGGAGGAAGTAAAGTTAGTGAAAGGGGTCACCGAGCAAAATATTACATGGGATAATTTTCAGAGATTCTTCAAGGAGCGATATTTAACGGAACGCTTCTATGATGAGAAGGCAAGGGAGTTCCATGATTTGTGATTAGGACAACAGACCATGGACGAATTCATCACTCGCTTTACGTCCTTACTTCGTTATGTACCATACATAAGGGAAGAAAAGGCAAAGGTCCAGCGATTCGTCAGCAGTTTGCCAGCATACATGCGAGAGCGGATTGAGTTTGACAATCCAAAATCGATGGATGAGGTAATTCGCAAAGCTAGAATCTGTTATCAACAAGGTAAACAGAAAGGGGAAACTGCTAACAGAAAATGGAATGAGAAGAGAAGTTTCAAGACTGTGGGAAACAGAAAAGGGAATCGCAGCAATGGCAGTAAGGGAAATGGCAAAGGAGCAACCAGCAGATTTGCACCGAGAACTACATCTAAGTTCAGAGCTACCAATGAGTCCAAGGTCAGCGAACAGCAACGAAGGTTGGACAATGAAGGTACAGCAAGACCTCCGGTACAGTGCTGGGGTTGTGGGGGACCTCATTACATTAAAAACTGTCCACAGCGAAAAGGAATGGAGCAATTATCCCAAATTCATGAAGCTTCAACTGTGGGCGAGGTTGGTCGCAGTATACCCAGAATTAACGCGGCTCTGGAAGACCGTCAGGCGGAATACCAGCCAACCATGGTTGAGTTCGAAGGTAAAATTTCAAACCTTACCATATCTGTTTTAATTGACCCTGGGGCTACGTTAAGCTATGTAAGTCCAAAGGTAGTGGAACGTTGCAATTTACAACCTGTTAAATTTAAAAATCCTTGGCTGGTACAATTAGCTACCGGAGCCAAGCGGCGGGTAACAGCCAAAATCAATGATTGCCCATTTGTCATAGCAGACCAACCAGTAACGGCTGATCTGAATATACTCCCTCTTGGATCCTACGATATTCTGATTGGCATGGACTGGTTAGAAAAACACTGGTCATTAGTTGATTGCAAAACTAAAGTTATTTACTACAGGGATCAGCAAGGAAACAGGAAAGAAATGCAAGGAATTAAGCAACCAGTGCAAGTTCGCCCGATAACTGCCAACCAACTGATAAAATGCATACGGAAGGGGTGTCAAGTCTACGCTATCCAAGTGGGATATGCGAATTCTAAGGATAAATCGATTTCTTTGCACAGTATTCCTATAATACAGGAATTCACAGATGTATTTCCAGAGGAAATTCCTGGACTACCACCGCGAAGGAATATAGACTTTACCATAGAGCTGATACCCGG